>VXBJ01004429.1:270993-390228 GCA_013400055.1 Nycticryphes semicollaris
AAAAAAAAAGGCATCCCAATGGAGATAGAGCTTTTTGGCTGTTGTAAGAGCTCCATATTGTTAAGAAAATGACTGGGCTCAGGAAATTTACGCAGAGAGGGAAAGGCAAAGACTGATACCTGCTGGACTTGCTTGAGTGACATGAGCTGTTCCTGCAAATCTGAGTCCATCTTCCTATGATCTTGTGTTATCCCCCTTGTAAATGAGGCCTTGTAAAGCTTTGCTGATTCTTATAGAAAGTGTCTTGTTCAAGGTTTATGGAGGTGAAGGTATGAGGAGAAGGTGTTCTTACTAAAACAAGTTTTACTTTGTATTAAAGCACAAAACAGCCGCAGTAGCAAGAAAGCTCCTTCTAAACAATGGCAAGGGGTATGGGGTTGAGGGAAATTGTCCTGTCTCTCAGCTTTGGGACTGTCTTTTGTTACTTTGGGTTAGGACTGCATCTTTCAGAATTCAAATTAGATGAAAACTATCAAAATGTCACTATGATTTTAGCATATTGGTTGCATTAATCTGTTAGAGAGGATCATGAGACTAAGTCAGCAATCTGGGAGTACTTTCCCATAAGAAACAGCATAGCTCTCATGTCTACATGTGCCTAGTGTCCTGCATTCAGGGATGATGAAGTAGTTTCTACCTCCGAGAAGGGATGAATAAATACCAAGCCCAGCAGGATAAAACATCCTGCAGAGCTTGACTATGAGAGGGGTAATTGCAGAAAAATGATGAGAAATACCCCTATTTGTAGACATTCTATTTCTAAAGGAAGACATGGTTGTGCAAGAAAGCTTTATATCTGAGAGAAGAAGATCATGTGGAAAAAGGTTCAAAAAAGCAGATATGGAAACAGACCACATGGATTCTGCCTACAGAATGTAAGCAACAAAGATCCCCTTTGCATTTTTGTGTATATTAAAATATTTAGGACTATGATGAAGTGTGTTAGAGAAGATGATGGGAGGATGGTGTTTTCTTATTTCTAACAGGAGAGTGAGAGGCTAGAAGAAAGCAGAGAGAAAACACGTGGATGTGATTGTGCAGATAGTGATAAGATAAATGGATTTTTAATTATTTTTCTTGTTGCTCCTCCACTTTTAAATTGTGTTGCATTTCCAGATTGTCTTGCATCCTTTGGTTACTTCTCACCACCTGCCTCTCTAGTCTATTAAATGTTTGTATGAGTTCTCCATGCAGTTTTGCTGAAATTTCAATCCCCTGAGAACTTGTGGCAATGATGATCACAAACTAGTTACCAAAACTAGAGCTTTTGAAGGCAGGTAACTATTCCAGGGCCAATGTAAAAAAATAATCCCAGTTTAAACTGGTAATCCTTGCCCCAACAGTGTACACATTTGTAACACACTGTTATAATAAGCTTGATCAGTAACTGTGGTTTTCACAGTCAGTTCTTGTAAATTGATTGTCCCTGAAACCTGCCTAAGTGAAAACATTTGTTTCTACATCTGGGCTCTCTGCTGCAGGTGTAGGGAGAAGATTTGTGCAGGAGTAGTTTGCAAGCCAAATTTGGAGGCCTGATTCAACAGGAAATAATGACCAAAGCTTAGTGAACGGGATCAGCCCTGGATTCACATATTAGTATATGTATGGAGTGAACTTCGTGACTTTCTAGTCTGATCTTCAGCATAAAATAAAATGTCACCTGGAGATTTTCTGCAGGTGGTTTCCTAATTTGTGGCTGTAGAAGAGTCTTTTAATCTAAACCACTGCTTAGCTAAACCTTTAGGTATAAAATTTTAATTTGATCTTCGATTCTGGTCTCTGACTCACCAAGCCATAGGAATCACAAGTCCCTAATCTTTAAAAAGGTAAAAAACCTCTTGGCATTTGTAGATTGGCATGATTGGATGGGAACATCATGGCATCTAACCTGTTCTACTCAGGTCTCCTGAAGGGTATGAGCAACAGATCCCTAGAAGATTTCATTGGTAGTAGGTTACCTAAACAGAATTTAGGGTCCTGTGTACTTTTATCACACAGTGAAGCAGTTTGTGACAATTAATTTAAAATCACTTGCTAAATTTTCATCCCCTTTTTTAATCAGTGAAATTGGGCATTACTGATAAATAAAAATTTCCACAAAATATATATATATATATTTTATGTTTTCCAGTTGGAAAGTTGAAATTGGATACATAAAATGAAACAAACATTGGTTATTATAATAAAAATGAATGCCAATCTAAGCCAGTTTTGGTGAGTTGTTTTGTTCGATATTTTAGCTGGAAAGTTCTACACTTTCCAGTTAGCTTCCTTCATCAGTTATGTTTTGTAGTAATCGCGTATTGTGACAACTGAAATTCTATTAAAATGCTATTAATTCTCAACTGGAATAACAATATCAGGTATTTCATAGAGCTTGAAAGGGTGATGTTTGCTTACAACAGCAGGATAAAAGGGAAAAAAAACAGACGAGGCAAGAATAAAACAGATTTCTTCCCTCCTTTTGATGGAAAATTCCATGTTAATCTCTGGAGGGAGCAAAGCAGAGGTAAACTTGCCAGATACTTAGGTCATCTTGGAAAATTTCTTGTTCCCATTCTCCGCGTTCTGAATTTTACATTGTTCAGATAGACTATTCCCAAATGCACAGAAACATTTTATTTTAATGTGTGTTTATTATAAACTGAAATTTTTATCCCTGGGGCTTCTTGAATTTTTATATTCATTGTTTAGTGATCTGATCTCTGCTGCTCAAAAATGTTTGATGTGTGTTGGGGCACTCAAATGGTTATAGAAATACGACGCTTACCAGGAAGAGGTGAGTTTTGCTAAAAGGTGGTTCCACTGATTCAGAAAGTAGGTCTCCCATTTGAGTCAGGAATTCTCTCTCAAAGTTTCAAAGGACTCCAGATATCTTGCACAGCATGAAGACAAAAATAGGCATTTTTGCACTAATGGTGGGGATAACACAGATGATTACCCATACAAATGCATATGAAAATCATTGCTTCTCTTCCCCCCACTCCAGTCTCTTCCTATACTGCAAATAGCAACTGCAGATCACCTGGAGGTTTTGGGCTTCTTTTTGTTGTTGTTGTTGGTGGTGGTGGTTTTGTTTGGGTTTGGCTTTTTTTTCCTCTGGATGGAAAAAGTAAACAAGGAGGATCATTTTTGAAGGAACATTTTTGCCCATTCGAGGCAAAAGAGTTAAAATTCTTGATTTCTGCCTGTTGCTGCTTTTGGTTTCAAAATCCCGCTAGCAAAATTCTGAGGTCTGGCTCCTGCTTCTAAGCTCTTGTTGAGCCACTGTCCCTTCCAATATATTCTGCCTAGTAAAGGCTAAATATCAAAGGGCAAAGCCATAGTGGAACTAGTCAGCTCCTATTCATTTTGAAGGTTGTTTTAGTGTTGAGGTTTTATGCTCTCTAGCAATGGTCACTCTAGTTCTTTGCTTTATGTTTCTAATCATATATTGAGATCCACCTTGGCAAGTTACTTGACTTGTCTTATCTTGATTGCTAATTATGGTGGGGGGTTATGGAACCAGTTGCCCAACAGAACTTCAAATGTGCAGTCACTGCTGACATTTGAAAGCAGATTGAATAAATTAAAATGCTTGCTACAGCTATTAACTGAATTCTGTCCTTAATTACTGAAATATTATTATAAAATTATTTGCCAAATCTAAAGAAAGTTCCTGCTCCCCAGAGCTCTTTTATTAAAAAGTAGCCGCGCAGAGAACCTGATACAGGGGGAAGGTTGGTGGATTGGACTGGAGTAAGAAGGCTATTTTGCCAGCACTTGTTATCATCACACTGCATGTTTTCTTAATGCACATACACATAAATATAGGACATCTTAATATTGTTATGTATGCACCAGCAGCTAACAATATCAGCATGTATGTGGCCAGAATATTTGGGACATTCATCCCCTCGCTTGTACGTTGAGGAGCTGTGATTGACAAAATCAGAGCTGGGTCTCTTTAGCTTGGAGAAGAGGAGACTGAGGGGAGACCTTATTAATGTTTAGAAATATGTGAAGGGTGAGTATCAGGAGGATGGAGCCAGGCTCTTCTCAGTGACAGGCAATGATAGGACAAGGGGCAATGGGTGCAAGCTGGAACATAAGAGATTCCACTTAAATATAAGGAAAAACTTTACAGTGAGGGTGATGGAATACTGGAAGGGGCTGCCCAGAGAGGCTGTGGAGTCTCCTTCTATGCTGATATTCAAAACCTGCCTGGACGCATTCCTGTGTGACCTGATGTAGGTGTTCTTGCTCTGGCAGGGGGATTGGACTAGATGATCTTTCAAGATCCCTTCCGATCCCTGATATTCTGTGATTCTGTGAGATGAGTTTCCACTGAAGCCTGTGATAAAAACTGAAGATGTGCTTGTCTCCATGGAGCAGTCCTGAGCGTAAGTGGCCAGCAAATATTTCCCTTCTATGAACTTGCTCAGTTATCTTTCCTAAGCCTTTGGCAAAAACACCCCTTCAGTCTCTCCTCGAGACACTGGTGTTTGTTGGCTTTCTGCAAGTGGATGCATAAACTGGAAATGGGCAATCTCATAGCCAGAACTTGGTTAGTTGTTCAGTGGTTTCCCTTGCCTACAAACTCTTCCTTTCCTATAGAATGTGTATAAGCACTTTATGTCCTACCAGCAAAACGCAACTGCTTCCCTGGGTAGCAAAGGCCTCCTTTCTTTTCTATACCAGCCATCATCTAGGCTGTAGAGGGAAGGGATGCACAGCTGCTGGCTGGTACTGCATTATGTCATTGGGAACATTTATGTTGTACCAGGCTGCTAAACTGACGGCCATAGTTATTTTTGCTTTCTAACAAATCTGCCAAACTTTCACATTTATTTTGTACATCTAGCGTAAAACACAATCTCAAATCTATGGGACTTTCAGCAGATGATTGAAGGTGGGGTTTCTTAACTCACAGCCTTTGCAAGAAAAAGTGGAGTCATGGTGAATACAAACCCAGCATTGACCTGGACTGTATATAATCTCTTCTACTATGTGATCTTTGCAATAGTTCGTATTGAATGCAGGTAGAGAATGGTTTCCTGCTCCTGCAGGTAAGAAGTCATGGATAGCAGCATATACAGAAGAGTCAGCAAGAAGCACAATGAAAAAGGGAGGGTCTGTGTTTTGTTTCCATTTTGGTGCTAATGAACAACACCTTAAGCTCCAAGGTACACAAAACTCCCAATCTTTGTTTATAGTAAAATTGAACAAGAAGCAGCAGCTAAAATGGGATTCACTAAAAATTGTGAGAGATGTGGACAATGACATAAGCTTGCTGTAACTGTGCTACAGGAGCTTTTTCAAATGGAGAAAAAACATATAACAGTCTGTAAATAGTTAGTGGAAAGAAATAAAAATCCAAGAATTGAAGATTAATATCCATTATCCATTAATATCCATTATCCATTAATATCCAATTAATATTGCTCCTGATGCAATCCAGTACTTTAGTTGTGCTTGACACCTTTAAGGGCTCACCATCTATTTAGAGACTTATAGGCATCTGTGATTTTGAAGTTTCTGTCTTTGTATTGATGGAAATGTGCATGAGATGCTGCTATCTAGCAGCTGGTTTAGGTAGATGGTAAAGAACATAGTACATTTGCCAACTACTAAAAGAGATAGAAGTAGCTCAGAGTGTTAGTACTCACTGAACAGGATTAGAATTCCATCACCTGATTTTAATGAAAATAAAATAAAAAAATCCCTAATCCAGGACTGCCTTGGTGTTCTTTTCCTATATTTTCATTACCATGATCTACACCCCTCTCTAAAGTTTAACCTGAAAACCAGACACAAATACACTTTTGAAAAATGCTGTTTCATTGTACTGAGTGATGCTGAAGACTGACTTGATTTCTGCCTAGGAAAGATTTTGCACAGCAAGCTTCAGTCTATTAGACTGCTGAATTTATTAAGAAACGTGATCTAAGACTATCACAGATAATTGGAAAACATTCATAACTAAACTGTCAGTGGCTAATTTAGCGAATTCTTGACCTGTTTGTTGCTGAGGGTGATGAGGCAAAGTATCCAGTTCATGTAATTTGACTGTTTTGACCATGAAACCCAACCCTTTTTGACTTTTCATGAAAATTAATCTGAATAGCCAAAAAAAAAAAGGTAATATTTAGTACCAGATGGTTGTTTAGTTCGTAGTCTTCAGAAAAATATCCTGGTAATGAATATTGCTTCAATTACTGCCCAGCCGTCATTTAGAGAAATTTTGAATCTCCAGGATTCATAAATAACCAGGATTCTTCATTTTTTACAAGAAAGACATTTTCACTGTAGAGGGTATAGAAAGGAAGGAATGGTCAAAACCAAAGTATTTATCTAGCAATTTAAGTGAGAGAACAATACATATTAGACAAAAGACTAGGAATAAGCAAGAGGGCTAAGAGGAATTAAAGGATATAAGGATACAAGAGTGGGAAAAGAAAAGGATGAAATGAAAAAATAATGAAAAGCTCAAGGACACCCAAAAGTTCTTCCATAGTTTTGATTTTTGAAAAAGCCTTTCTGGTGCTGACCATCAACTAGATTTTTTTTTTTCTTTTGACATGTTAATTTTCTGATGAAAGTATTTTATTCTATGTGGTAATTATTCAATTGGTTTTGACATGCTTAACTCACCTCTTTGTACCTTGGTTGGGACCATTGGTTAACCCTTATACAACTGAAGGGTAAAGGCAGCACAGAACATCAGTAATAAAGTCTAACACACTCTCATAGAGAGGAAGGATTGTTCTGCTACTGTGAATAGTTTTACCCTAACAAATTATGATATATCTTTTTTTTCATGTCAACAGTAGCCAAGAAACAGTAACCCTAGTAACTTCATCTAGCTCAATATTTTGGGTTTTTTTCCAGCTTAAAAATACTCTCAACAACATGTTGAAACACAAAGAGGTGACTGTACAACAGAGCCCAAGGCTAACCTCTGTGGGCAAACGTTAGCTTAATCATGGAGACACAGATTAGAAGAGGGAAAAAAAAAAGTAATTGGATGTGTTTTATTCAGTAATTTCGTTTCAGTTTTAGAAGAAGGATTCAGGCAAAAAGATAATGACAGCAATTTATTCAATTTATTCAGTGAAATGTTTCAGATTATATTAATGGACTGAAGTGACGTTTACATGTGCGGTTGGATGTATAGTTTCCTATGGAGACAAGCTCATTAGGTCAAGATTGCACGTCACTAGTTATTCTCCACCTAGATGCAGGCTACTGAGATGGGTATTGCAAAAACACATGACTTGCATAATTGATTAATGTAGGCTGGAATTTCTTCAACAAACTGTCTTTTCCTTGGGGCAAGAGGGGACAGACAAGCTCTGGTTTGTTGAAACAAGAGTACGTTTTTGTGAAATCTTCAGATTTGATTAGTTTATGATTCAAAAAATGTTTTGAAAAAGCTCAGAGATTGTCAAAATTACCCATTAGAATATTTTCAGGAAATAATTTAATTGTGAATTTAAATTTACCTCCCTCCTACCTAACCAACAAGACAAAAAATTCTAAACTAAAATGAGGAAATACAAATATTTTTATTGACTTGAATTGGTCAATTTCACTTTGGGTTTTTTCTTCTTTTTCTTTGACTTACCAATTCAGATAATTGTTGAGGTTAATTTTTTCTGGAGGTTGAAAAAGAATAAATTTCCCTAACTTTCATGAGTTTTTAAGATAATGAAAATGGTTTTCCTGGACTCTAACAGTCAGAGGAGGGAATTTGTTTTCCGTGTGTAGCAATGCAATGTATGCAAAATATGCTTGTCTTTCACAATGTAGCCCATTCTGGCGTGCGGCCAACATGTAGATATCTATCAGAGATGAGCTTGGGAAGAAACAGATGAGGAAATTTTATGCCGTCTCACATTTTCTCTTAGTTATGCTTTTTTCTTGTTACATTTAGTTATTCCTATATTAACTGAAGACGTAGTTCAATCACTGGCTAGAACTGTCAAGGGTTGCACTGTACTAACCTGTATGTCTTTTCTAGGACTTGGCAAAGAGTTAGAGCTGTCTATGTTTAGATGAACCCCATAAAATTCCTACATTTGCATAGCCAAATGCACATGCCAATAGTACTTGCACAACACCTCACAGCTGCATGCACAGGTAACTTGTGCGGCAGCAAACACTCCAGTAATCTCAGTTTGTTCGTGCAACAACCACTTATGTAGAGAATCCTGGATATTGAAGTTCAGTGTTAGAACTGGTCCAAAAAAGTCCATTCAAATGCATATGTGAGCCCCAGTAAGCAGTTTGCATGGAGCCACACTGAAGCCTTGCAGAGTGTTCTGAGAGAAGGGTGCCCCAGTGGGCTGTTCCAGTGGCTCTTTGGAACTGGTACAAAGACCATTCCTTATAATCTATAGTTGTAAGTCTGGGGTGTTTCCAATTAACTTCAATCTCTGGAACAACAGACTTTCATGTATGTAATTTCTAGCTGGAATTACAAATGCAAATTACTGTGAAGACAAGAAACAGTTTTGAAGCAGATTGACCAGAAAGTTCATATTCATATTCATATTCATATTCTGGCAGTGTCACACACGGTCATTCATGCTGGCAGCTCACTGCCATTCTGCATACCTAAATATAAAGGAGGCAATGTGCTTCTCAGCTGCCTTATTCAAACATACATTCCACTTCTGTGTCCAGAGACACCCAACTCTGTATCCTTTAATTCCCAGAGTGCCTTCCACTTGCTTCTTTGGGATAGAGATCTAGGTGGGTAGACCAGAAGCGATCAGCAGATGATGGGGGACTATAGCTGAGGGATGCTCCAAGGAAATCCCCTGTATAAGTGTAGACTCAACTAAATCTGGGGTTTTTTTCTTTGTTTGGATTTTGGTTTTGGTTGTTTTTCTTCCAATTGTCTCCTTTTACAGTTGAAGTCTTTATTGTCACTTACTCAGTTGAAATTCTTCAGCTTTGGACTACTAAATATGACTGTTACTGCTTGTATTCCAGTACTCAGGGTTCTGTATAACCTCTCAAATTTCCTTTAGGTTGGTGAGCTTTCTCAACTGTCGCTTTCAGCATTGCATACTGCTCTTCCCCTTTTGCTGGGTCCTTACCTGCCTTAAAATTTTGCTAATCTATATCTTCTCTATTTTAAAGCAGTAAGCTCCTATTTGCCATTATATCAGATGCCTTAGAGGACTTGAAACAAATCTGTCACATTTCCAAAGTCAAGAAAATCAGTTCTCAGAGAAAGATTAGTGATCAGTCTGTTGTGGCTCTATTTTAATCAACCAGGTTAACTGCATTTTATGCTGTTTTCTGTCTACTTCCATGTCTTTGCATGTAACAGCAGCCAGACTCACAGGTTTGTAATGGCCATCAAATTCCTCCTTTTGCTTTTCTTAGCTATAGAAATAATGTGAGCTATTCTCTCATATGATATTGTTTTGTTCACATCATAGACACACAGTATGGTAGAGGTATTTAAAAGAAGAAAAATCTAGAACAGCTCAAATCTTGCAGGAGTTCTCTGTGTGAACTTTCAAAGTATTCAGGAGGAGTTGTACAGGGTGTACAAACCCTTTTTAGGATCAGGTTTGACATAGTCTTATCAAGCTAGCAATTGCACCAGTGTGTCCCTCAGTGCAATAATAATGCTCTACACAAAGGCAGCAAGGGTTTGTCTATCCAAGTGTAATTTAAAAGCATACATTGAGGACTTAAAAGTTGGGGAATGTTATTAGCTCTGTTCTCAGTATCTGTAGGTTTCATACTATGTCAGCAAATTAGAAATAATGTACCTTTAACAGCTTACTAAGCAAACATTATTAGAGAGTATCAAATAGAAGTAAAAAAAATAAGTTAAGGAGGAGTTATAGTAATTAATTTTCAGCACTCAGAAAATGATGTGGGACTTACTTGGTACAGAAGTGTGAGAATGCTAATAAATAAAACCTGTGGGTAGCATGGTGACCCAGCCAGTGGGCACTGTAGGTGCTGGGGTGGCAATCTGAGCCCCTCGGTCATAGCCTTGGCCTTGGTCATGGGAATATGCACAATGTTAACAAAACACAAAGTGCATGAGGATTACTATATAACTTCAGTTCATTGCTGTTGTTGATGCTGCAGATGAAATCAGCATTTATTTGACTAAAGGATGTTTAACATGATGAAATGGGCTCTAATTATAATGTGCTGAAAGAGTTGATGAAAATTTGTCTGCTTTCTGCTTTTGATTTAGCTGGAGGCATTGGAAAAGAAATCCAGGGGGTGGAAAGAATTTCTTCAGTCACAGTAATGGTTTCATACGTGTTCTTCAGAAAACTTGTCTTTCCTTGGTGTGTCAGGCCCTGTCCTAGCACAGCACAGCAACATGTATTTGACTTCAACAGTACGATAAATCCTAGTGAGATCATAGATGCACTTGAAAGCAAGCGTACATTATATGTACTTTGGCTGGGTTTGGCAGGTCCCAGTATTAGACTTTGGATTCTGTTTTTAAAATTGATTGTCAGGCAAACCCATGCCAGGTTGGCTTCTGTTTGTCCATGCTTTTTCCAAGGCAGCAATTCCCAGATAAATGCAATACTCGAGCAATATTTCCTCATGCCCAGACAGTTTGTTGTCTGCTCCAAGAAGCAATGTTTCAGAATGCGCACTACAAAAACCGTAGTGGATTGTCTACGGGTTTTTTCTCTGAGGCACATGCACATGTAGTTTGTTGTTCTTGGTCCCTTCAAGTTCTCTGTTACCACCGGTGCTTGTCATTTTTCTTTAAGGCTTTTGTAGCTTCCCAGTGCTCTCATTATTTTGTTCATCAAGTCTTCTCTCTTTTAATGTGACCTCCAGGCTGGTGTCAATAATATGTATAATATGTAGATTTTTTTTCCTCTGGTAGATCCTAAATTGCATCCTCCCTCTTATAGGATTCAGTCTTGCAGTCTCCACAACAGTATTCAGGAGGGCAGGAGGAAGCCATGCTGTAGAAAGGAGTTGCGTTGGTTTCTGCTGGGCTCTTCGCGTGATGAAACCAAACGTCCCTCTCTGTCCCTCAAAAATTGCGAAGCTTGAGTGTTGGGAACAGGGCATCAACTCTGCACCATTCCTGAGTTATTGACAGTTTTCCCCTTCAGAGCGGACTTCAAGGTGCCCTGATAGTGCTGAGCATAGTCACCCTCCACAAACAGCTCCCAAGTTGTTTTCTCCACAGCTCAGCAACGAGCCTCTGAGAGTGTAGCCAAAATGCTCCCCTGGGAGGCTCTGAAGTTGTGTTGACGCAGGCAGTATTGTGGAGGGAGGACCCGGAGAGAAGGTGGGTTGCTGAGCCAGAGGGCAGGAAGAGAGAAGGGGTTGGAGGCACAGGCCGATCCAGAAAAATGTGGGTACTTTCCACCAGAAAACTGGCATCTCACCAGACAATCCTCGGGTCTGCTTGGAGAGGATATTACTGTTTCCATTCTTGCTGCAGGGCTCCTTGGCTCCCAGGTATTGCTAGATCATTACCAGAGTTGTTATTGCAAAGTAATATTCACACGAACTGATCTGGGAGGCAAAAACCCCCCTTTCAGCTGGGTATGTGACCCACAGTGAAGTTTAATCAGCTTTGCAAGATATATTTTGTATCCTACTGGTTCAAATAAATAAATAAGGCTTCATATAAAAATTATGCATTTAAAAAGACCCTCTGGGTGCGGTTTTTTCAATATTCCTTCTATTTATAGCTTTTTGTGAGAAATGGCCACTGTTTTGCCAAGCATTTGGTAAAGCTTTTAATTATCCTTGCTGGCATTTCATGCAACTTCTTTGGTTAACTATTCGCAGGCATTTCTGATATTTCAAAGAGGTTGATGCTGACTTAATTCAACTGATCTTAGTGTCTGTGAGCGTATGTTGTGACATCCTGTTTTAATAGTTTTCTTGAGGAGAATGGGACTGAAATTAAGCCGAAATAAAACAATATGGATGAGGTTGGTTGAACAAACTTGGATGCAGAGGGAGCACGTGAAATTTAGGTTTTCAATCTAAACATGGGCCAGCTGAGTTTTTTCTATACTTTTTTGGCTTCTTTTTACATAAAAAAATTGTATCATATACAACTATTTACACAATATACAAAACCAGTTGCAGTATATAACTATTTAAAGCCTAGAGACATATACCATTCAAGATAAGAAGCCCATGCAGTTCATATTTGCTTCTCTCTGCATCTTCTGTAGACACATGAATGATACTTTTTTGCTCTCAATATTCCCTGAAGTTGCTGTGCTCTGCGTCTCCCCTCCCCAGGCTATGTCACTGTAGTGAGCTCTTGGTCTTCGCGAAGACCGAGCAAGCTGATTAGAGAGGCAGGTGTCTGCCCTGCAAGGACACTGACAGGGATCAGATCCTTATAGTTCTGCGCAAGCAATACATGTATTCCTGTCTCAATAACTTGGGGCATTTTGTAGCAAACTGGATTTCGCCTCTAAGTTTGGTAGTATACCAGGCATTCATGGTCACTTAGTGTCTCTCTCTCTACCTAGGGGGGTACATTCTCTGGAGTTCTCATGTTATTCCTATATGTTTGCAGTAACTGTTAACTGTAGCCATTAATATACTCTAAAGATAATTTGCAGCTTGCCAGTTGGGTGCTGAATTTCAACCACTTCTGTGTTCTGTGTATGAAATATATCATTATGAGGCGCTTTCTTGAAATGTCTTCCATGAAAATTTCAGCCTGCGTTTAATCTTGCTCAGAGCTCCAGCACTGTTATTTCAAGTTCAGCTTGCAGTTTATTATAACTCTGCGATCCTTTTTTGAAGAGCTGCTAACCAATTATTCCCCATCCTATGATTGTAGAGTTGTATATTTGTGCCAAAACCATAATACTTTGTTCTTCTCTCTACTAAATTGAATGCTGTTTTTGCAGAGCATTTCTCCAATTTTCCTGCAGGCATGCATATTAATAAGAATAAAGTTGTGCCCCTAAATCAGCCTTAACCAAGCCATTTAATGAAGGTCAGGGTTGTTTAAAATTAAGTCACAGGAGTCCAAAGAAATGAATAGATGCAGATGGTAAAGAGGAGAGCTGTAATATAACAGCTAAAATCATGATAGTTCAAGCTGTGAAAATGTTAACTCTAAGAATAGTGTTTGTATTGTTGTACAGTTCTGTAAGCATATATAAAAAAGTCTATTTTTTGTACCAATGCACACAATACTAAGTCTTTTTTTTGCTGATAATCTGAATACCCAGAGTTAGTCATTTTGCAAAATCAGTGGTTTCTCTAAAAGACCACTATGTATAATTACATTTTTATATAGATGCATATTCATATATATTTTCTTTAAGAGTCTCTTTATTCAGAATTGTTCCATAATCTCCATTCTTCACTGTATATACATGTGAAAACATGCAGTTAGCAGTTGGAAAAAATCAGAAGTCCCATTGTGTCTCATATTCATGTCACTTCTCACTATGGAAAGTGACAGAGTACGTGTATAAAAGTGCTGATGTGATCACTGAAGTGATTATTGCAAATATGCTTAATTCAGCTTTTCTAAATACCTGCATGTATTTATCATACATGTGGCAGTTAAAATCAGTACAGGTATTTTCAGTTGTAAGCATTCTTCAGAATGGTGTTTGAGGAAGTTTTGCACATTTTCATTGCGTATATTTTCATCTACAGTAGGCCAGCTGTAAAAAAAAAAAAAAAAACAAAACCACAAGGAGAATACAAACACTAATGAGGAATATTAGACCAACTTGGCATGCTAATGAAATCCTTGCTGAAATTCCTTCCTTCCCTTTCCCCTCTTAATTTTTCAAGTACATCTTCTCATAAACCGCCCTGATTGCATGACTACTGAAATACTATTAAGTTCTCTTCTTTCCACAAGATTCCAAGATTTTAAGGGTAGATATGGACGATAATTTTCCATATGTGTAGAACAAGCTCTAGAATGGCACATTGTGACTTCTGCATCAGAGTGACTATTTAAACTGTAGCATCCTTTGAGAAAGAAAGCCAGCCCCAACTTTAAGCTGCAAGTGATGGCAAGTCTACTGCATCCATATATAAACTGACCCAGAGGTTAGATTCCAATCTGAATTTCTTTATCCTCAGCTTCAAAATGTAAACTGTCGTTATGCTTTTATTTACCACAGCCTGCTAGGCTAAAGAGATGTCTGTTGCTGGAAATATCGTCTAAGTTTTCTTTGGGATTTACTTCAACAGTTTTAGCATTGTCAACCCATTTCCCCATTTCTTTACACCTCCCCCGAATAATCTGGTTATTACATGTATATCTAATCCATTAATTTGCTTCATTTAAAAGAAGAAAGATTAAAATACTGAGGGATCTTCCCTGCCCAATCCAGCTCAACAGCCAGTCAGTCAGAGTTTTTACACCAAATTTTGTTTCTTTCCTCAAGTGAAACAACAACTCTTTCTGGATTAAAGTAATTATTACTTAATTTTGAAGTTCTGAATGCTAGCTCTGTATCAGAGAATAGCCTTAGAACAGCATCTGAAATGAGCTCAAATTGAGTGCTCTGATCTGATCCTTTCTCTGCAAGCCACCAATATATTCGCATACTGCAAGATTACCACATGATTCATCTATGTGAAGCTAAATCAAGACAGAAGCCATCAAAGCAGAAAGTGTTATTAATTAATGATTAGATTACTAAATTAAGTGAGTAGGAAGAATTCTTTAATTCTGCACTGAATCTTTCTTTTAAAATTTAGGATGGCTGTTTTAAAGCAAAGCCATCACAAAACAAAAAAATCAAAATAAATGTGTTAATTATACTCCTGGACCTGCTTACATGTGAAAACTATTTTTACAGTGTTGCTTCATTGTTGAGGGTTAGTGTACTTCACCAGCAAGTGGCAGAACATGTCCTAAGTAGGGATTTTCCACTGCATGCTGCAATTACAGACAATTGACATTTGATTATAATAACTAGCAAACTTTCATGAAATAAATGACACCTGAGTAAGTTTCATAACCTTTTGCCTCACCCTACCCTGGAATGTGTCTGTGCTGCATGAAGGCTAGGAACTGTTCTGGTGATTGCAAACGGAATTATTTGAACGCAGGAGAGCGTGGAGGTTTCCCGAGACAGGCTGCACCAGGTAGCTAGCATGCTGCTCGTAATGGCTTTTAGAACTATTTACTTACGTGGGGATCTGAATAGGCTCGCAGGAACAAAATGGTAGCGTGCATGTAATTATAAGCCTGTGTCCAAGATTTTCTCTTATTCCTGGGTTTGATTCAATCCTGTCTTGCCTTTTTACTGTCTCTCTGCTTACGTCAGTGAACATGAAGCAGAGGCGATGCTGCCAAATCAAATCATTTTGCACAGAAGAGCAGGAATTGCGCCACTTGGTTTGGGTGCCTGTGGTTGGAGCGGCAGCAGGCAAAGCTGTTTGCCTGTGAGAACTCATCACTTTGGTATCTATTGTAAATTTACTTGCTTTGTGCCCAGGTCCATCAAAACTACTATGAGCATGCACATGGTGTGCCAAAAGAATTCAGATTGCAGACATCTCTGTCTTTGAGTCATGACATGTAAAGGCACAGCGCAGGAAAGATGCGTAAAAGTAAAGCTTTCAGTGGGGATGGTAGAACTGTATCCCCATAGACAGAGAGTTTCTGCTGAAGGGCCAGAGAGTGCACACACACATTTCTTTCACTCAGTGAATAATGTGAAAGTAAAGTTTTCTTCATTCAGAGAGCAAAAAGTCATGACTAGTAAAACAGATTTGTACCAGCTGGGTGCTGGCCAGAGTGGGATGTGCTACGATCACACTATGTATTGAGACTTGTTGCTCAGATCATTGCCTGTCAGTACCCTCAAAAGTATTCCTCCCTGCCTCCCAGCCATCCTCCTTCATTATCACCCATTCATCTCCTGGATCTTATTTCAGAATAAAGGTTGCAGCTGGAGCTGAGAATCGCTTCTTGCTCTTCCTCCTTTCTGCCAGGGATGAACAAATCCTCATAGATGCAGTGCTTCACTTGACAAACGTGTATTTGGATCCTAGAGGAAGGATGGACAATGCCTCTAAGATGTTTCAGATACACGGTCTCGAGAATACTTCTACAATGTAAATGGAAGGTATTTCTTAGGCTTCTAGCAATTCCATTGTCTTCTGCCCATTCTCACTTTTGCTATTTTTTAACAAAAGCTATTAGACCGTGGAGTTATTAATCTTAAATGTCATGAGCAACTTAACAGTTCTAACATCTGAACTTTAGGGAACCCCTAAGAACTCTTAATTGCTCAGCTTAAAAAAAAAAAAAAATAAAAAATCAAGGCCCAGCACAGAACAGATGTATAGTAATAAACTTATCTCATAATGTCAAATGATTAAACAGTGGATTCTTTTTTACATTTAAATATACAAGACTTTCCATTAAGGGGCTTTGTTGACTCTGATAACAGTTTCACAACCATTAAGTTTATTTCTACAGCTATTTGTTAAAAGCTAATAGGGAAAATAATAGAAACTAATTGAAAAGCAAAGCAAACAGAGCAGAGCCTAGAATGTTTCAGTTAATAAGCAATAGAGATTGTATTGATTTCATTTTATAAACAACATTAATCCTCAATAACAATTAAAGTGTAGACAGGTTGCTTGTTTAAGTTATCAGATAAGATGGCCTACTCAGGTATATATCTGGGGTAGTAATTTGAAAAGGATATGAGGATTCAAGAAGCTATTGATCTATCCATCATGACCCTGTGTCATAAGAAATGTTCTTGGCGAGGTGCAGTAGTTCTTAAAAGCACTGCTGCTTAAAGGCCAGTAGTGTAAAAGTTCCTGCTGCTGGAAAACACTGCAAGCTTTAATGAAAATGGTAGAGTTTCAAAAGTAGTTTTATGTTTGTTTTTTTCCCCAAATTATGGAGATGACTGATGCGAGGTGCCAGATCTTGTCTGCTCCTAGTACACAGACAGTGGAAATCAGTGCTTGTATCCTCAAAGCAGAATCTGCATTCAGAGCTATGGGAAGGTTTGGTCCTGGGTATCCTCTGCTGGCAGAAAACTGCAAAAGCTGATCTGAGACACTTCTGCTCCGAAATCAGAAGTGGAATGTAATCCCCATCCAGATCGTGGTTTAGAACTGAAAGGAAGGCTGGAAAACAATGATGTGAGTGTAAACATCTAGAAATCTGAGGAAAAGCTTCTTGCATTTCACACACAGGGTAGCAGTGCAATATTCACAGCTCTGATGCTGGCAGGTTTTTATCTGCAATTGCTCTGCAACTCTATGTGCTAAGTGGTGATTAAAAGCTTCTCAAGGTGTGCCAGTGTATCTGACTCTGGAGGTGCTACTTTTATTTACTCGATGGTGTACCAGTGTCTGGGAGGAACAGCAGGAAGGACCTCAGCATGACCAGGCTGCCTTCTTTCAGTGTTATGAGAAGTCCAGAGACTTAGTTGGTTACTCGTCTGTACTGAAGACCGCGCTATAACCATCCACAGCTGTTGATGGTTCCTATGCAAGCTTACAGAAAGCTGGTTAGTAGACACGTTGTGCTGCCCTAGTACCTTCAGCTGCAATGTGGATGTGAAAGTGGAGCTATGCAGCTGCAGACTAGGCTGGCTTTGACTGAGGGCCTCCAGCATCATCAGAGTAGCTGGCAGCTTGGTGCTAGTCTCATGCTTAAACCATCTGTGGGTTCATGAATAAGCTGGGCCTTCATCTCACTGTCTGCAGGGCCTGATGCAGCAGCTTTCTATCAAAATGCCTAATGGGCCACAGCGTGCACCCAGCTTTGTGTGGAAAGGTCATCTAGCCTTAGAAGCATGTGTTTAGTGCAAGGACTCGGGATACAAAAGCGTATGCTTGGGCTTCCTTCTCTGCCACAGGGGACATTGAAGCTGTATCTTTTTGTCAGCAGTGGTGTGACCTGGCATTCTGTTCTGCTGAAATTGAGCTGATTTTCAGGGATTAGTTCAACATCCATTAGATCAATAAAGAAGTAGGTTAAAAGGAAGAAGGAGATTGAGTGTGATTCTGTGGTCTCACATTAACCGTTCCAATAGGAGAGAAGACACTTTGATGTCAGTTCCTGTTTCATTAAACGTACAGCACAAAAATATGAAATAGGCAGTAGAACAGGGACTGACACTCTGGTTTCCTCCATCCAACTGAATGTCCAAGACACTACGCAGTCTCTCTGGCCAAGAAAATATATGGTTATTCCAAGTAGTGTGGAATAGCTTCCACAGGAAAGGACACTGATCTCAAACTGCCTTACAGCCTCTTTGGGAAAATTAATTCAAATTCTTTTGTGGTGAGGAAGGAAATGAAGCCCATTCCTCTGTGGTTGTGGGTGAGGTCTCTGGTTCTGAGCCAGGTGGACAAACCAGGGGTAACCTCCTCCAGCTGTGCATTGGGGAAAAACAGAGTGTGCTTCTACCTCTAACTATAATGCAGTCAGACTGTAGCGCTGGGGTTTTGAAACCTCTTCAGGGTGTCCTTTGTCATAGGAAAAGATAGGATTTAAAACAGAGTGTTCTCAACAGCATTTTCTGTTCTGTAGAAACGCTAGTCTGTGATAAGAGTACGTTTGGACAATCTTAAACCAGAAATGGCCTATGCTCTAGGAGGTGTTCTGAGAGGGCTATGTGTGGGGAGGGCATTTTTCTCCTTTCTGAGCTGAAATGCTGTCCTCTGTGTGTGTGCACTGGGATCAAACTTGTGACTTTGGTGGAGAAGTAAAATCAAGAAGGGCCATGCTAGAAGCTTGTAATTTAACATTCTGTGCTCAAGATAAAAATGTATTGCACTCTATACACATCACATTTTAAAATGGAGCAGTATGCTGCATATATTTGCATTTCTGCTTGTTTAATATATGTGATTAATTGAGGGGAGCAATACAGATTGTTGGAATTTAGAGATGACTGAGAGACTAGCTAGGAAATTGACATAAATGGAAGCATTTACTCCAAGTACATATCTGTTTATGATAAGATTGCTTGGATTTAGCAGAGGAGATTATAGAAAAGATAGTAACCAAAAGGAACCAACAAAACTGTCTGTCTTAAGCTTGCAGTTACCCTGGGTAAAATTTTCCTGTTAACTTTTGTAGTCCTTGGAGAGTAGCCGACTGTCATCAATTCCTAGTCAATATTTGAGTAATGCTCTTTGGCAAGTCACACCATTTGCTATTTGCTTGATCAATGTATAATAGCCCAATGACTCAATATTATAAAACTCAATGACCTGTGAAACTTCAACATTTACATTTCTGTTAAAATCTCAAATAGTTCTTTATTAGTAGGAACTCAAGCTAAAATGCCAAACAGATAAGCATGATGACAATTATTAGCTATTTTCTTAGTCACATTGAGACAGATTTTAGTGTTCTTTCTAAAATGGAATACTATGAAATGAATGAAACTACTTACAAGGAAAGACAAAACTCTTCATATGTTTGAGAAATTAGAAGATGCAGAGGTCAGAATCTGTCCCAGAAAGACATCAGAAACCTGTCTGAATTTTCTTGGATTATTGCTCTATTTACTATGCCATGCTGTAGTTATACCCAAGTGGCCATAAAATACTTACCGTATTGTAGTGGGAGTCAAATGTTTCGCAGGAACTCTTTGCATGAACAACAGTTAGTCTGATTATCAAAGTCTGTGCAGCTTTGCAGGTTTTAGAGTGGTGAATACATTATGAGATGGAATCCTGATCCCACTGAAATCAAAGTAGAACTCCCAAGGCACAATATTCCAGTCCTCTTGGGGAACACACATGCCTTCCATTAACTGCTTCCAGAAATACTCTCAGTTACAGCCCGTTCCCTGTATTCTCACTGGCTCCTGGCAGCACAGGAGTAGAGCATAGCACAGGTAGAGAGGACCAGGACTGGGTGCTCATGCAGGCACTGTGTCTCTGTGCAGGGGCACCAGCCTCTGCAAACACCTCTCTGCTGACTGGGCACTCCCAGCATGTTCCCGTGCAAAGTTAAACCTACAAACTTAAACTGCTGCTGTAGGTGGCTTATGTAGTCTAAAGCTAGGTGTTTGCCTGTCCTGAAAGCAGTAAAAATACTCAGGTGGGCTGTAAGGTCTGAAAAGCAAATCAGGATCTTGGTCCTCAGATAGTTAAGCTCCAGTTAACGCTCGGTGGTGGGTGGTGTCAGCAATTTAGTCTATTTCAGTGCAAGATCAAATGGGCGAAGCCAATTACTGCCAAACACAATTTTTAGACACCTGAGAGTGCCCACGCCAGTAGGTACAACAGGCATGCAAGCAACTGTTTACCTCTCGTCTGTTGTAATTCACAACCTCTAAGCACAAAGGCAGGTGCCCCAGTGTTGTGAATGTCCTACAGCAAACATGGGTGCTGATTTGACCTACTGGTTCTAAGTAGAAAGTTCAGATATACTGATGTGTTAGTGCATAAGAGTTACATTCTAGAGTGGTAATTTTGTGTTAATAAAGCAGATTTAGGTGCATTTGGACATTGCCACACACAAAAATGCCTTTTTATTTTCTTTTTAAGTACAGTGGGTTGAAGAATCATCAACAAGCTAGCTCACAGTCATGTTTGGCAGAGCAACCATTTTGGCAAATATTCTTATTTATTTTTCCTATTAAGAAACTGTGTAGCAATCTATCAAGATTGGGCTCAGTTGTGAAGTGAAATCACTAATAAGAACAAAGAAGCTCTTAGTAATAATCTGACCTAATTAATGGCAAAGGCTGACATAAGAAATGCTCTGCTGACTGTTGAGGCACATCACTTGGAAGATTTAAGGAAAGAGAAAGCTAGCAGAAAATGCTATATAAGAGGAGAGAAGCTCTCTGCTGGCCAAGCCTGAGATTCCAACGCAGGTAAATGGAGCACTTAAATAAGCAGTGGTCACAGCCCATAGAAAAGTAGGGTCCAAATTGGTGAACCTTGCCAGTTGCTCCCATATGCTGCTTCCAAACCCTTTGTGGAACAGGAATAGTTGAGATAGGTGACGCATTTCAAGTAACAGGCACGAGAAGAAAATATTATCTGGTTGCAAGCAGAAGAAAGATAAGATTTATTGGAGTCTCAGGGTATCTCTGAAGAGCTTTTCTGATGATTTCAGCCAATTCTGACTACATTGGCTGTGGTACGACACCTCTGTCCCTGTTCCAGCAGTGCTGCGTGTCCCTCCCTTGGCACAATGGGCTCTGTTTACCTTGCACCGCACAAATGCTCTGTAAACATGTGTATATGTAAGTGCAGGTTGTTACATGCATTTACTACTTGAAGCAACTAAGAGCAACTGTTGGGTCACTATTTGCATGAAGAATGTGTGTGGGTTTATCATTATGCAAAAGGTATCAGACACACCTGCTAGAACAAATGAAACATTTCTAGAAAAAAAACCAAACCTGCTTTTCACTGTAGTGAGTATCTGCAGTCTTTTCTCTTGCTTATTGCACCATTTCACCACACTAGAAATGTCAATACCAGCTTGGGAAAGTTTGTGCCGCCCTGTTTCATGCAACTCTTAATATAAATGCTCGGGAAACAAATTAGATCTGAAGCAACATAAGGACAGGCCAAAGAGGGAAGGGAGAATCTGTCTAGCAAGGGAAAATTAAGGTTATGTCAACATATTACAATGCTGCACAGAGCCAACACATTAGTATTCCTAAGTAGCACAGTACCACTGTACTGGATGTAGCTTCATTAGGTAACTTCTTAAACTACCTCCATACCACTGGTGCTTGCTTGTCAGAGCTTGGTATCGATGCGGCTCAGCATCACCAGAATAGATCTGTCTTGTGTGGTGCTTGCACTGGGGCTACCCTGCCACACCTTTCTTTTAGGTTTTTCAATAGCTTATGATTATTTTTGAAGCGAAGGGACATGTTCAGGCTGTCTGTGAAACCAAGTTCTTGTGTCGAAGAGAAGGAGCTGCTCCTGGTTCCCAGCTCCGTCTGAAGACAGTCCCCACCGAGCTCCAGGGTAGCCTCGTGCTGCACTGAGGAACATACCCCACTTTCTTTTCCCTCTTTCATATATATGAAAGGGGTTTGTTCCATTCTGGGAGTAAAAAAACACACTTTGGAGGCTAAAGTTCAATTCACCCTCCCTACCTTTTATTTATTCTGCTTGCACTGTAGTAAATGTGGTCTCACCCACAGCCTCTTCATTTAGAAAGTCTGAGAAGCTGGTGAGCCTTTTAAAAAAGCTCTGACAATTGCGTTATGTTGAATAAGAAAATTGGAGCTATCAATCATACATGCATAAAAAGAATGAACAGGGTAACCCTCTTCAGAATAAGCAATGAAAAACCAAGCAGTACAGAAAGCAAATGACAAATGTTGTTCATTATCCTCATTAGCTGAAGAACGTGAACAAGGACCTACATGGACACTGAAATAACAGTATCAGTGAAATAAAAGGAATAGTGAAGCAATGAATGCCAGTTTACGGTAAGATGCAGTAAGCAGCAGCATGTTGAATATCTTAATACAAAAGATATACAGAGAGTTCTGCCTTTCATGGCTGCTTAGCATGTGATGTTAGGCGCTACACTTCCTGTGCATGGGTGAAACAGGATCCAATAATGGACACAGTCATAATAGGTAATTTACCCCTCAGTGTTTCTCATTGAAAATGTAATCATTTGCTTTGTACAGTATCTGTACATTTGTCCATACAATTCTGAAATCTGTTTTCAGTCTCATGAGACCCCTGAACTTGTTACAATAATCTCATGTTTCTTAGCCAGTGCCCTAGTGATGTGTCACTTTGTGGTGGTTTCCTCACCAGGGTCACTTGTTATCTAAGCACACTACAGCTTGTTTTGGTTTTGCTTCCCCTCTGTTCATCCCCCCACCCCCATCTTAAACTGGATTAGTGCTCAGACTTTTGGTGGAGAAAGAAAGACTTGAGTATAGTTTCTCAGTCTGTCTCTGGACTCAGAGGTCATTGTAAACATGGTTAACCTGTGCTGTCCAACAACACGGCTTTTTGCTCATGTCAGTGAAAGAGAAGTGAAGTAAGCGCCTTCGTTGTTAATGCCAAGTTAATAAACTGCAGCAGAAAGGGAAGATGATGCTACCAAGGTAAAGAAAAGAGTAATGTGCATTCATGTTGTGTGTATATATCCCCTTACACCTGCACCCAAACCGTGATACGTATTTAGCGAAATCACACCACAGTTTCCCAGGTGCATTGCTGAATGTATGAATGAATAAATGAATAGGGAAGTCAGTGAGCCAAATGTCTATTTGATGTCACTATACTAAAGTCACCAATTTTGCATTTTTTGGCCAGTGAAGTGATCTCTGAAATTAATTTGTCCTACTATTTTAGTTATGAAAAATAAGACCTTGCTTTTGCAAAGACTAGCACACCTGCTTCTGGTTAAGTATGTAGGTAATCTGAAGAAATTCAGTGCAATTCTTTGCACATGTAAAGTTCTGCATGCTTTAGATCTTCAGATCTGGCACCCTCCATCACAGCCAACGTGTATCCGTGTATGAAAAAAATGAGTTGAGTATCAGCCCTCTACACTACAAGGAATTGTCATCAGCTCAGGAACTGATTTGGAATAGTATTGAAAATGGAGAGAATAAGGAAAATAATCAGGCATTGGAAACCTGCAGTACTACAAATAAAAATTTAAAAATTAAAAAGAAAAATA
The DNA here is from genome assembly GCA_013400055.1 of Nycticryphes semicollaris. Classification (NCBI taxonomy): domain Eukaryota; kingdom Metazoa; phylum Chordata; class Aves; order Charadriiformes; family Rostratulidae; genus Nycticryphes; species Nycticryphes semicollaris. Next base: position 294,617 of record VXBJ01004429.1, read on the forward strand.
TAAGGAGAGATTTTCAGGTGATATGGACTGACAAATCCAGTTCATCTCATCCTCTCTATAGGTTACAAAACCAGCATAAACAGTATGCATTTATTACAACCCGTGCAATGTGTCTTGTTTTCCTACCCTGCTCTGAAGGACTGGCAGATTTCTCTTCTGCTATAGCATCTGGCTAGGAAAGAAAACGAACCATTTTTTGCTCTACTTTCTTGCACCTCAAACCAGAACCTAAAAGGAGCAGATGTACACAGCTTAGCTAGCCTGTTCCCCAGTGGCACCTATGCCATTGTGTTCTCCACAAATGCCACTGAGGAATGTCAAATAGGGAAATCTGAAAGAATCACCTTGGATTTGATGGTGAACCTACATTTCTCTGTAGAAAGCAAAAAATGGGCATAAAGGCACTGAAACAGCACCTCGCATTCTTCTGCCTTTGGTAGCTGTTTGCATTTTCCAGTTGACAATACAAGTGATGAAAAATAACTGAGTTCTTGCTTTCACTCAAAATCCTTTAGTCTTTCAAACAGCTAGGTCAAGTCCATTATAATGTTTATATTTCATTCCTCTAGCTTAGCTGTTTATGTAGAAAGTTCTCAGTGGGTTAAATGACAGTGATCATCCATTATCAACCATTAGACCGACAATTACTACAGGTTCCCTCTGCACTTAGGAAGCTAGTAATAGGGCTAGGAAGTGCTGGTCTAGTAATATCCTCTGTTCAAATTGCAAATATTATCTTAGCTTTGATTACAAAGGGATTGAAGGATTATACTGGTGCATCTTTGTGGATTTATCACTGATGCGATGATGGTTTATTATATTTTTAACTACTCTGCTTTTCCTATGTATGTTACTCAACTTACCACCGGTTCACCCCTTAACAGATGTGAGACATTTTCTATTTGGCCTTTTTGGTTTTAGCATAATAAGTCTAATTTGCTAACAAAATATTAGCTGGGTTTTATTGCCTATGAAATTTGGGGACGAACCGTCACATCGCTTTGTACAAGGATTCCCTTTTTGACTCTTCCCATCTTTTCTGCAAATGATACCCTTCTACTAGCTCTTGATGGAAACTTCTCCAATGTGGTTTGAGGAAAGGGAACACCCCCTGCCCCCGCGTCCCTCCCCCAAGTACCAGAATTACCTTCTCAAAAGTGCTCTCAGGGACTTATTCTTAATGCAGATCACACAGGCAGAAATCATCCTCTCTTTTAGGCCTAATTACATCCCTTTTATAAGTGGAGCCAGCTGTCTGGGGTTTGGTTTTTTTTATTTTTGGGGTGGTGGTGCTTATTTTTTATTTTACTTTTTTCCCCCAGCTTCTTCAGTTCCTAGAAGGTTATTCTAGCTCAGTGCCTATCAGGTTACTGTTGCCAAAGAGTTTACAGCTGTACTTGGAGAGGATAATCTACTATCAGTCATCTCATCTGTATGATCACACATACCTTGGTTTCTTAAGGACTGCATTTTTTGCCATTTCTGTCATGCTTCCCTCTATCATCTGAGTGCTCTTGAAAGGAGGAAGTTATTGGAGCACCCAGGCAAGTCCTTGTACCCAAGCAATGCACTCATAGCTTAGCTGAGCAGTGATGGGTGGTGCTAAGGGTGAGGGGGTTTTTCTTCTGGCTGTGAGCCATCATCCATGTAAAAAGCATCCTCATGGTATAGGGTGTTTAGAGGATTAGGAAATGCATCTGATTTCCAAGTTCTTTATTATGCCAGTCATGTCGGAGGGCTTATTTTGAACTGTGGTAGGAAACCTCTTTTTCTTATTCAACAGAAAGTGTTTAGACAGTTTGAAGAACTCTTGTCTCCCTTCTTCTATTTGAGCTCAAGTCTTCAATTAAATGTAATTGAAAAAGGTAGAGTAAATGGCAGGTGCCAACCTCTTTGGAAGGTGTAATTATGACTAGCTTGCAGACTTGGAATTTTGATGACTGAATAAATAAAGAAGACAGATGTGTTTGTGTACACACCGACAGCAGTATTGACAGGATGACACAGGGACATTTGTAGCTCTGTAGTCTGTAAAATGAGAGGAAAAGTGAGGGGTTTGGGCTACTTATTTAGAAAATGAGCATCTGTTCTCTCTCTCTCTTTATGTCTACGGATGAGGTGAATTTCCACTGTACCTATGAAATTAATAACAGCCATATTTGGGATTTAAGCATTGATTTGTGCTAGCTAGAGGATTCCCATTCAATATATGCAATAAGAGAACTTCTCTTGTATTTTTACTTCCATTTTTACTCTCTTTTGTCTTCTCAGCATTCTGCAGGTAAGAAAGGACTTTGAATATGATTAGAAATTGGAATGTTTTGCCAGGTAATCCTGTCTCCTAAAACCAAATGTATTCCATGAAGAAAAAAAAAAAAAAAAAGGCTGTGCAAAAGATTGCAAAAGATTTCCATTTACTTTAAAATCACTATAAAAAGAAAAAAAAGACCAGGATAGGTATTGCCTGGAGTGGAGCAATGAAATACTCTTTATGAGGCCTTCATGCTTCCTCTGCTGTGGCTTGCAGGTGGTGATACTGGAGGAAACCAGATATTGCTAACAAACCAAGTTGAGAACAAACTGTTACCTAATCTATAGCTTAATAAAATATTGATGCTTCTAGGACATTAATTATCCTCTCTTCATTCATTGTTGCCTATCAACTTGCCTATCATTATTGTATCTGATATCAAAAAAGGTTCTCAAAACACTGTTTGGTCAGCGGTCCTCCATCGTTCTTTTTATTATCTTGTACGTTATGGATTTGTACACTCATATATTATGTTGTATTTTTTGCATGCAATCACAGCATGATCACTGTTAAAAATAAGTCACTATTTTTGAATTTACAGGGGCCTTGAGAAAAATCTGCTGGGTATATTTTAATGCATTTCTTGAGCTCAGTTCACGAATGGTGTGTTAGTTTAAGATAATCTCTCTTACATTATGTAACACAGACTTCATACGCAGTTGGACTTTGCTAGACCTCTGGTGCTGCACTTGCTGTTTGGAAGGGATTGTCATTTGCTGTATTTTATAACTTTCTTCTCTTTCACTGATACATAAATAGTCAATAAGTAAATTAAAATAGTTAGCATGATAATTATCTAAGTTTTAGTGGTGTGTGTAGGGCTGGGGGACTTCAGCATAAGGACTGATAACATAAGAGGGCTTTTATTTTCTTGTTAGTTAGGAATTTGCCTCTGTCGTAAATACAATTTCTTAGGAACAGTGCCTGAGAAAGCCTACACAAAGGGTGGATAGGATTGCCAAAGGAAACAGCCCTACTCATCTCTTTAACCTGAAAAAAAACTTCAATGGCCAGGGATATGCTTTCATTGCTCTCTAAGGAATAATAGAGGAAAATAACACATGTAAACTAAGGGTAAAATGTATAAGCAAATAGTGAAGGAAAAAGGAACAGAAACCATTTTAAACAGATTGTCTATTCCTATGTTAGACTATAATGGGTTTTTTAGACTGTGCATTTTTTTAATTCAGCTATTCCACGTTAGCTCACACTTCATTTTTCCTTCTCTATTCAGCTCACTGAAGTTTATTCCTGTAGCTGAGCATCCATGATGTTGTGTACTCGGGTCCTTCAAACTGAAAATACTTTCATATTTCTCTTTTCTTCAACTAAAACAAAGCCTCTTGTCTGCAAGGCATCTGGTTTCTAATCACTGTACACACTGTTGTGGGCTCCTTTGTTGTGTTTTATAGACCTGCAAAGTCACATCTGCCTTTACATGCTTGCCCAATGTGCATTGTATGCTCTAACAAAGCTATTTAGATATGTGTCCTCTGTTTACCGTATATCTGGCATGATTTCTCAGGTAACTTTCCTGTGCCCTCTGCCAGTTTTACACCGAATGCAGACTGTGCTAAAGTATATCAATATAATGAGATTTATTGTTGTGGAACTAGCTCACCTCTGCCTCTGATTGCTTGGTCTTGCAGCTTGAATGTATTCTTCTCTTTGTCTTCATTTTCATAAGAGCTCTGTAATAGATCATTGCTGTAAGAACTCGGTTCAGCTTTATTTTTTTAGATGATGAAGTAACCGCCCATTCTATGCATGGCAAAATAGTAATTTAGGAGATGGGAGCATGTACTTAAAATTTCTGGAGGTGGTACTAATTCTTGATCACGGCCCTCTTCTTACTGCAACCTAATGTATAGCATTAAATTTTTACGTAGGAAATGAACAGCAGGTGAATTTAATAAGAAAGAAATTACATTTGCTGTCTAAGGCCATCTTCCTGCCTTGACTGGTGTGAAGTGACCCTGGAATGTTCATTGCCAGAGTGATTTTCCTTCTGATATGACTACAGTACATAGTAGCAAAGTGGCATTTTTATTTATATCATTTATTCGTGCTCCCATTTCCTTTCATAAATTAAAAGAAGACAAGCCCTCCAATTTGCAAATAAAGCTGCCTCTGTATCACAAAGGCAATATCACAATTATCTTTGTTAGTGGTTGTAACCTCTTCGCAACCCTCATTGCTACCAGGATGTCAGCTAAGCTTGTCATATAGTGCTGATCTGAATCAAGAAAAACAGTGGTCTGAAGATAAAAAGGACTGCAAGGTAGGAGGAAAGAGAAGTGGTTTCCATCAGCCAGCAAAACCCCTCTGCTAGAGTGTTCATATTGAATATACATCAAATGCACAAAAAATATGTTAAAAGTTAGATGCATATATATATGGAAATTCTTTAGTATGTACTCATCCAGAAGAAGTAAGGAGGTATTAAAAAATGAAAATTTGTTATACAGTATGTTGGAATGAGTAACGTTTTGAGTTGTGCAATATGCCCTGCAGTGAAGAAACATGTTACAAGCAGAATATAACTGGTATGACACACATGATCATCAGTTTTGATGCAGTCTGGAGCTTTGCCAGTTAAACTTTTCATGAAACGCTTGATTCTGATGATGTTGTTATGCTGTATAAAAATTTCCCCTATTATGTGATATAAACTATGCATTACTGTAGCTCATGTTCCAAAAATGTGTCTCATATTCCAGTAATGACTCTAAATCATCATGGGAATTCACCAGTTCCTTTGGAAGTTGGTGCTGCAGTAGTAATTTTCTCAAAGACAATTATGAAATTTTTCACCTGAGTTATTTTTGTCTCTATGATGCCAGAACTGCTGCAAAAAGTTCTCATTTTCTAATTTTCAGGTTTATATGTTATATATTAATATATATTATAAATTAATTTTCTAATTAAAAAAAAAAAAAGAGAGAGAGGTGAGAGAAATGTTTTGACGAAATAATCAGGCAAGAAAGTGATCAGTGGCCTCCCTCAAAATACTTAACTGGTTTGTCTGTTGCAGATGTATCCAAGCAGTATGCCTGTAGTCACACTCAGGCAGCAAGTCACTGGTTTTCCTCACAGACTTTTCAAATTTCTGAGCTATTTCTCATTTCACTGATTAACTGTTTCTACTGCTGTATAATGCTCTGACTTGATCTAATGTGTAATCATTCCCTTAAGTAAAATTATTAAATATCTGAAAGTATCATTGATATCTGATGTAGAGAACATCTTTTATGTCCTTTGATTCACAGTGAAGTTCTGCTGCTAGTATTTCTGGTATAGGTATCCTAGCCTTTAAATGTTGTTTGCCCTCATTTATACAGCATATGCGTAATTAATAGTCCATGAAAGAGTTCTTTTCTGTTTCATGTGATCTGTTGAGCACACACACACATGCTTCAGCTAATGTTAATTCCACAGAACAAAAAAATCACTCTTTGGATGCTTCACAAAGCTGTTCCACCCCACACCCGATTTCCATATCGAGATATTTCAGAGGATTCTGTTCCCTAAGGTACTCTGCTATGTTGCTACTCTGGTTCTTGAAAACCTCTACAAGATGCTTTCTCTCTCTTGCAAAGGGCAACATCTGGCACCTTATTGGCATGCCATGTGTTCTTTCAGTTTGCTATCTCTTTGTTTCCTCTCAACAACACAGAAATTTCAGCTGTGGTATTTCCATTGTGCACTCTATTTTATTTCTGGGTTTGTTATTTTATTTTGTTTTATTTTATTTCCTGGCGTATTTTAGCAAGTTCTTAGGAGTTTTCTCTTTTTCATCCATTGGCGTAATATAGCACTGCCCTGACAATGTGTCCACAGTCATTTCCTGTTCCAAGTATTGCCGTATCTCTCATTATATCACTGTGCATAACTCGTGCCAGGAAAAAAGGGTCTTAAATTCATTTTTTTATAGAAAAACATGGATATATTTATTTGGTTTGCTACTACAAATATTCTTCCTCTAGGTTGTGACCGGGTGAATTCCAGGCCCATTGAAGCCAATGGAAATCTGGCACTTCGCTTCAGTGGAGCCAGGTTTTCCACCCAGATTTTTGCCTGTTTGAAGAATTAGAACTGACGATGGTTGACAAAAGCCCTGGAAAAACACCACAATTTTATTTTTTAAAAAATATAACATGATTCAGTCACTTCTGCTACTATCAAATAATGACTTTTTCAACACTGTGTGAAAGCAATTCAAGCAACTAAGCCTTATGTTTTGCTTGGCTTTTCTTTTAAATCATTACCTGTTGTTATTTGTGTAATGATAGGATCAAGGAGTCCTAGCCACAGACAAGAACCTCAGTGTTGTATAAACAGAGAAAGAAATCACAGTCTCCTTTGAGCTTGCCAAATAGGTGCTTATGGAGAGATGAGGGAACATGGGAAAACACTATGACTACGCTGGTCAGTACATTAGGCCACACACTGGAACACCAGGAGCCTCTTCTCAGGCTTTTCTAGGTGTGATGGCAGAGGAGAGATTTAAGAGACGTTTTGAGGAACATAGAGGAGATCTGTGCTGTCATTGATGGATATTTCTTTGAAAACATGAAGAAAAGAGAATGGTGTGTGAAACATCTAGTTAGGTGGTAGGGGAGGCTGGAATTATGAGCTGCTGCCTTTGATGGCCAAAGGAGAATGGAAGTGAGGGAAAAGCAAGGCTGGGAAGTGTCTGTGAAGCAGTAATGGTAGCAAGACCAGGATCAGTGAGAATGGATGGCCTTTCCTCAGGAGAGGAAGCTGTCTTAAATCACCTCTCCTTTCTGTGATTGTCCTCAGTGTGGCTTCTTAATACACCTGGTGTTTCTAGTGTTGGTTGTATTCACAGTCTAAAATTCAGAGGCTCAAATCAAATAAATATCCATAGCAAGACACTTTTTCCACACCATCAACAAGTACTTTTTGAATTGGATGTATCCCAGCTGGAAAAAAGATGAGATTTTCTTGCAAGATTTCCCATACAGCTTTTGGCTGGGTTGGAGACCTTTTGAAAGAAGTGGTTTTTTTATGCCATTTCAACATTTCTTCATCCAGTCAAAGCCAGGAATTGCAAAGATAATAATTTTAAAAAAGACTGAAACATAATTGCAAAGCTGTAGTAACTGACATAGTAGAAATATGATAAGCAGATTTTTTTATTTGAAAAAGAGTAATGGGTGTTTCAGACAACCTATGATATGAATGAAGACTCAAGCAGGCCACTCCTTCTCTGTAACCCGTGGCTCATCTTCATTTAATATACATGGGTCCAAATCAGACCCCTGCCCCTAAATATTTTTAAACTTTTAGGCTGATTGAAATATGCGTCTGCATTAGCTTTTCCATATAATTAGAGTAGGCAGGTCATCTAAAGTCAACTCTAAGAGTACACCAGAATTTGGAAGCACTGAGATACCTTAGAGCTGTGACTTCTGAGTGAAGAAGTGCTCAGAGACTGCCTGCACTTAGATACACATATGCTGCACTCAATCACTGAGCATATAGCCTAACCTCTGCCTTTACAACTGCTGACTGAAGGCTGCAATTCAGGGAAGGTGTCTGAAACACAGATTTTTATGTTGAGGCTTGAGTCCCCTCTCTATTTGACTGTCACAAGGTAGATCTCCCTTTCTTTTACACGTCAAGTTTGCTTTGTTCTCTTCTTGAATCGTGTTGCCTTTGCTGCTTCGGATTTTTATTTCCTGCCTTACTTTTTCTAATACCTTCCCATCTGAGCACTTTGGTCAAGTAGACGTTCTTTATTGGACCCTTTATTTTTCTGATAGTGGTGGGAAGGGGAGATAAATACTGTTCTTGTGTGTGAGCTTAGGTAAGCTTTATCGTGTGTGTTCTTGACTGCTAAGCCATATTTCCTGCTGGCTTTGTTACCCACAGCACTATGTAACTTTCCTTCCTTTGTCCCATTCAAACTCTTAAAAAAGGAATCAATTCAGAAGGCAGTTATGGGCTCATGATTTCTAAATTTTCTGTTTTCCTTCTTTTTCCTTGCCTCACAAGCAGATTGTTTAGCTTTATGAGAATAAATGCTTACCCCAGCTTATCTGTGCCATGCCAGAGGTGCCCAATACACATCTTCAGCTTCCCAGTATAAATACTCCTGTCCTTTTTGGCCACAGCAGGTTATGAGTCGAATGTGGCATTTCTGTGCTTGGGCATCAGGGTCCCTGATATTACCACGGGCAAAACTGGACAAGAAACAGCTTTCTTCTCCCACAGTTTGATTTTGAAATCGTGGCTTTTATCCCAATTGCAAACAGTTGAAATTTTTTCCCCTGAACCGTGGAGTTACTTTTTCACTATAATTACTGGGGAGCTCAGAAGATTTTTCAAACAAAAGTCCTTTTGAACTAAAACTTTTGTAAATACAAACAAAATATTTTATTGCTCTGGACACTTTTTTAAAAATATTTTTCAAATTGCAAAATATATCTAAAGTTATTATTTCCTACAAAAATTAAAAGGGATTTATTTCTTACAAATGGGTGTTTTCTGAATGGGAAAGTTGTATCAAGAAATTCCCATGTGGGTCCTCTACAGGCTTACCAATTGAGAACAGTTACACATTAGAGAACTGCTGTAAAAACATTTAATTTCCATACTCAATCTGTAGTAATATATTTTTTTTCTAAAGCCTGATCCAAAAGTTGTTGTCAGCCACTCTTTGCATTTACACCTGGACTCCAGGCCTGGAAAAATCAAAGCAATTGACGTATATTGATAGCTTCACATGGTATCTCGCTGGAGCTCAGTCTCACTTTTCCAGATGTTGAACCTGAAGCATGTCAAAGGTGAAGAGACTTGCTCAAGGACATGCTGTGGGTCGGTAGTGAGATCTTGAGCATCATCATCATCTCATCACTAGACTTTGGCCTACAGGGTATAGGACAGAAAATATGGAGCAGGACACTGGTAATAATCTTGATGCTCAAGGTTTTTGTTCATTTGTGATTCCAATGGTGAGCACAAGTTTAGAACACATTAAGTGCAAATGGATGCACAAGTTTATTACTAAAGTCCTGCTCAGGGCTTACTACTCGTGCACACATATTGGATAATAAAGCACAGCTTCCAAAGGCACAGCACAGCCTTAGGAATCATCCACTGCTCTAAAGGCATTTAGAAAAGAACTGCTTTTGCCATGTGCGGTTCAAGCTGGCTGTGCCTAACACTGATAATGGCTTCACAGTCTCAACCTGGCCTCAGAGTCTCTGAATATCTTAAGACTTTAAGGCACAGTTCTCAGTACTACAATTTCTTTTCAATGGAGAAATAGCACTTAAAACCTCAGCAGCACAATAGCTGTAACACAAACTACAGACTGTTACACTTACTCCATGGAGTCACATCCTGAGCCGTTGTTCCAGCAAGAACATATTTCATGATATGTATTTCATCTAGACAAGGCTTTTAAAATAAGATTGGCTCTCACTAAATTTAGTTTGTTATGCTAGACTTTTCTTCAAAGTTGAAATTCCTATGCCTGCACCTTCAGCCTCAGTTAAATTTGTCTTGGAGATCGTGTATTTGCTAGCTGGGAAAAAGTAAATACAATTGGACTTTTTTCAAAATGTTTGTCAGGCCCTTTCTGTCGAAGACAGTAAAGAGTTTATAATCAATTATAAAGGAATACAGATTCCTGTCAATAAATATATCAAACCTTTTCAATCTGTGGCTTAAAATTACAGCTGTCTTCTTTCACTGCTAGAGCTCCTGATGTCTCAAGTCATCAGTTGTCAGCTGTAACTGTATTTTGCTGTCAGAACCTGAACTAATAACCATTCCTTGGATGATTTAAATGTTATGTGTTCTAATATATAAGCAGTTCTGGGGCATCTTCTCTAGTATGCCAACTTTTGACACTTTCCCTGCTCCATTAGATCAGTGAGCCACATGCATTTTATCGTTCTGAGCAATATTTTCATGCCTCTTTAGTCTGTCAGGGGCAGAACTCAACTGAAGTAATCCTTCATGTGTTGCCTCTTTTTCCTATAGATGCTTTCACCCACTTAGATGGGCTTTTTCTTGTTCTCAGCAATCTAGCACAGCACCTCTGTTGTTTTTTCCAAAGCTTCCCTGGGGCTCTCATTGTGTATTCCCACTGCTTTCCCCTGAGTCAGAAAACATCGCCTCTGTTGAACTTAATACCTAGTGTAGATCTAGGCAATCTAAACCCTTGCATGTTCTGGTGCAACTCTTGCGTCCTGAAATTAACCCAAATGCAGTTGTTTGAGGAAATACTGTCATATGAAGTGCAGCATCTGCCCAGACTTGTTTGGCGTGATGATGGTAAGCATTTGTTGGCATAAGTCACGAGTACAGGGGTCGTCTCTTGCTGGGTTCCAACTTAAGCTGCCTTACTATCTTTTACCACCACTCTTTTACCCCACCTATCAATTCTCTCGGGTAGGTTCACTGGGTTCCCTTATTTGGGTAAATCTGCGTACATTATCAAGGTCTGTTTGCAGTGTTCTGCCTTGGAGTTCTTTGCTCCAGGTGTGAATGAGTCTCTCAAGCAGCATCCAGTTTTTCCCTTCCCAAACACTGGAAGGCTCTGTAGCCAGGGTTCATTTGCAGGCAGGCATTTTTTTCCCCTTCTATTTGTATTCTCTGTTCAAGAACTGTCATCTATCACATCTCCTATTTTCTCTGGAGTATTGCTGGCTTCAAATTTTTGCAATATGATTTCACTGTTTCTTGTTTCTGTCTGTAATTAGACTGTAAAAATCTACCAACTGCTTCAGAACCCACTGTTGTCAGGAATAAGAAGATATTCTGGTTACTTTTATCCCCCGATATCTGGGTTACCAGACCCAAAGAAGTTTTTATACCTTTTCCAGTTTAGCATAATCTCAGGGAGGTTTAGCTCCAGTAGAGCTTCTGGGTGAGCCATTTTCCCACCAATAAATTGTCTTATTTCTTTTGTAGGTATAGCACTCAAAAGTCCAGTAAATATTAGGTACTTAAATTAGGACATGGAAAGGATGAGCCTTTTATTTGGCATCTGGTTCCATCTGGCTGCCCATAACAGGAGTTTGACAGAAGCCTAAACAGAGCCTCCTGGAAAACTAGAAGCATAAAGACAAAAGCCCCAGTAGCAAAAGGAAAGATTTAAGCGTCATTCATTGAAGGCATGGAAGTCAGTTCAACCACTGATGGTACCTGTGGAGTAGAAGTAATCGGTAGACGTCATAAAACAGCTCTCAGCTATAAGTCGGGAAGCTGTGCAGTTTGCAAGAATACATGGTATTTCAGTAACAACTGAAGCACACTTTAGGATAATGTATTTAACTTCATTGGGAAACTATATATGTGATCATCATAGTGTGGAGGTAGGTCTTACCTAGCCCAGTTTATTGCTTGTCTCAATTCTGTGACCACTTCCTGCCTGTGTGGGGGACACTCTGTAAGAAGCATCCTTAGGGGTGCATGTTAATTTTAAAAAATCCTGCAGAAGCTTAACCCATGAAAGAACAGGAAAGACTGACTTATTATGATCCATGGACAGTCCAGTGTTTATGTGACACCGCACTGTGTCTTGGGACTGGGCTACCTCTTTGATCCAATCCACAGAAAATCCATCCTGTAAATTGTGCATAACCCTTAGGCACTGAGGAGAAGAAAGGGATTTTCTTTGCCTCTTTCCCACCTGTGTACTTCTGTGGCTGTTTAACAACAACCTGTGAGTGCTTTGCCTCCCTGCTCCTGAATTTCAGTCTTGGCCGGCTGTGGCCAGGAGTGCAATGTGGAAGTGGAGAGCAGGGTATGAGAAGGCAAAAAGTGCCATGGCTCAGTCTGTTGTGTGTAAAAGGGAAGTCTAGTACTCCTAAGGGGGATTACTCTTTTGAACTACCTCTGGGGTAAGAGCAGAAACATGCTAGCCATCAAATAAGAGATGGAACAGCCAGATATCTCGTCCTGTACCAGCGTCAGCCTCTGAGCAGTCATGTGAAATCTCCTACTGGAATTTTGCACATTTGCCCAGAAAAAAATGAAGATGGTCACAAGCTCCATTGATTTCCACAATTAAAACGGCTGTGGCAGCAAGCAAAACCTGCCGACAGGCTGTCGTACTCATAGTCTCCCCAGTTTGGAAAGACAAGAGATTCTATAGATAATGTCTTGGGAAAGCAGCTTTAAAGAGTTACTCTTTATGTGCGACATATCGTACAGTTCTTCGTTTCTTCCCATACATACACTTGGACATGAACTTCATTGTCATGTGCATAGATACATACTTGTCTTGTAGGCATCTTAACCATGCCTAGCTGCTGGTACCAAAACAGCCCTGGGACTTAGTTCAACACACATCCCAATGTAACAGGCAATCATATCTTTATATTTTATTTCCTAATCAACATAAAGCTCTGTTTCCCTCATGGGGTGGAAAAAGCAAATTGCTACACAAAGTCTTCTCTCACTCATTTGCTCATATTGCAAAACTCCCACCAATTGGGCCTTCTAGGGCAGATACTGTTCTTCAGCTTGTGTTGCTCTGTTGCTAAAAGCACATTCTAGTGAACAATATGGGAAGGACACAGTTCCTGACATTCATACCTGCCACTGTCTCTGCTTTTCATGCCAGCTTAGGTCTGGACAGGAATAGGGTGTGTCAAATAGAAAGGCCAGATCTGGAAGAAGTGATAAGTGACAAAAGCTCAAGAACAAGCCTTTTGGGAAAATGATTAATTCATAAAAGTATAAATGTTCTAGGACTTATTCCTAAGTTTACATAATTATTTTTACACCATCTGTTAAGTGGTTTGTAATTTGCCAATAAAAATCAGCGGAATGAGTAAGTTAACTGCCTGTATGACTCTGGAATATGGACAGTTTTGGAGCCCAAGTGAGAAATGACTATAGGTTTCTGCAGGATGTTACGTTTATTGTGCCACCAGCCTTCCTAACCTGCAGAGCAAAATACAAGGTTTCAATCAAGTTAATGTAGAAAAGGCATTATTAAAAGCCTGCTTATTTGTTTATTTTGCTACTGAACTTTATTCCTGCTTTTCTTTTAATGTGATCTGTGTTTTGGTGGAAGACGCACCATACGTGCTTTTCTGACTATAGGCACCTCACAAGCGCTCCAGCTAGCACATAGCAGTCATCCAAATGGGAAGTTTAAGATTGAGAATGGAGTGCTGTGGGGCACATGACAAAGTTTTCCCCCCAGGTTGATGAAAGGCCCACCCTCAGCTCCAGCTGGAACGCTGCAACTCTCCTGGAAAGGAGAGCAGAGGAGATCAAAGGCAATATACTGCCAAAGAACAGAACTTAACAAAGATTCCTCACCCTGCCTAATTATCACATCACACTTTGAGTCAACACACGAGGCTGCTGGTGCCAGCTGTGAAAAAGGCAATTAATAACTTTAAACTGAGCCCAGCTTCAGGCTTAGGATGAGAAGCTGTGAAGAGATGTGTACAGGTAATGGGGCCGCTGTTTTCATCCCTTGATGCGACACACTAGCTGTGTCATGGTGGTGTAGTAGTGATGGTGGAAAATGTCTTTGAGAGACTTTGAGAAACATGATGAAGGCTGAATAGTCGCTGTTGATCCTGAAAAGGTAGTGATAGCCTTTCAAGAAGACAAAGCAAGTTCCGCTCGCATCCCACAGGCTGGAAATCTGCAAGTTCCAGGAGGGCAGTAGCAAGGGGTTTGCCTTCTGTTATTCTGAGCTGAACTTTCCAAAGAGAATACAGTTCTTCAGCAACAGTCCCAAAAGGATGCTCGTTGTTTGCACCTGGTCCGGTGCTGCTGTGCAGCTGGGTTCAAAATTCCAGTTCTTACCCTGTGCTCGGGGTTGTGTCCACCAAAAGAGGGCACTTTCTTGGCACTGAATGTCTTGCTCTGGCTTAAAGAGGAAGGCTGTGTTTGAGTGAAGGCTAGGAATCGGGTGTCTTCGTTTTAGTGCCTGTCCTTGAAACACAAGATCTCAATTTCATCTTTTTAGCACGCAAATAACCTGTTCTACATACCTTCTAATATCTTCATGCACCACACACTAAGCATTTGCAATCAATGGCAAGCTTGGAAGTCAGAAAAGTGCTCCCCAATACCTGATGTGTGGTATATGGAAAGAAGGATTTCATGACCAATTTTACTACGCATTAGGGCAAAAAAATGCCCAAGTGTATTTCATATATACATCTAAAAGAAATCCCTGGTATTTCTGAAGTTGTTTCTAGGCCACCTTGTTTCAATTTGAGATTTTGCTATAAAATAAACCTTCTTAAAAGCTGCATGTCGTTATGTTTTGACTGGAAATTCAAGGAACATTGTAACTCCTTTTATTTTGCTAATATTCCAAAAATAAACAATTTTACTTATAAAGCTTTTAGGAAAATTCATTCCTGTTTACAGTCCCAGCACATGCACCATGCTGGTTCCAATTCTGTCAGCCAAGCAGCTGTCTTGCCATTAACGCTCTTTAGCAGCTGTGTTCTTTCTGCTACCTGGGGACCTCTTAAAAAGCGTTTACAGAGTTTCAGGCAGACAGGTGTCCCTGCAAAAGCAATGCCGCCTGCGAAGGAATGCAATAAGAGTGACCTCTCTTCCAATACCCTCAAATATTTTAGATATTTTATTTCAGTAATAAAGGAGAAAAGCAAATTATTGAGGTGCTCCACCCGCTTACCGCTCAGATAATTTAAACAAGGAGGTTGTAGTAGTTGTACCCTTGCAAAAGTGCCCATTGGCATGGAAAGTCTGTCTGCCTTGCTTTGTAGTGCTGTAGTGCTCTTGGAAACAAACTAGGAGGGTGTTAAGGAGTGAACTAATGCAGCAGAGATATCGTACATCCCTCACAGCTGCCTTTTTGCATAAGCGAGCACAATTGAGGTGTCATCTTTTGCACTTTAACATAGGCACTACAGAACAGTGACTCTTGCATTTGGGGACATCAGCTGTGCTTTTGTTTGGCAAAGGAGTACATCTAATATTCTGTCTTATCTTTAAAATATTTTTGACTTACATTAAAATAAATTGCAGAACTAGACATGACTGTAGTCTTGAGAAAAACAACTTGGGTTTTATCTCAGCAGTAACTGTGAAATAAACATCAAATTTTGTAAATATTTTAGTCAGGCCAGGTCACCAAGTTTTCAAACATTCAGCATTTCTAGAAGCAGTATAAAAAGACGCTACGAGCCAACGTTTTCATTCATGAATGATCAAAGTTAGGCATCTCAGGAAAAGTCACCTGATCTACAGGCAATGTAGAAACAAGCCTGTGTCCTTACAGCCAGCCTGGCTTGCTCTCGTGCTCTTGGCAAGTTTTCCCTTTGATAGTGGAAAATGGAGATGTGGGGTTTTTTTCTTGTGTTGCTTAGTATTATTGTAAATCTTTAAAGGACTGTTGAGGTCTGTAAGGGTTCCTTGAGAGTCAAATTGACGTAACTAAATCTGTGTTGTAATGCCTCTGCTATGCTCAAGTGCATCATTGACCTGTATACTTTGTGGTTGATGAGTGTCATTGTGAGAGGTCTGGCAGAGACAGGCAAACTGGCAGAAAGCCTTCCGGTCAGATTTGTCTACTTGCAGCTGAGCTAATAATACTTTGCTGTGTCTGAGGTAAGTAACAGTTTCTGAGGAAAGGTTTTGATTTCAGTGACGCGTGGAAGGCCTTGGGTTAGGCAGGGATCACTCATAAATTGGAGGGTGACCTGTGGTACATGCTGAGAGGCAGGACAGAAGAGCATGTTGCCAGTGCCTTTCTGTAGAGGTGGATGTAGGGCATGTTGGCAATTTCTGCACCAAGCATTGGTCTAGAGGTACCCAGATGAGCTCCAAGCCTGCTGACAAGTACCTCAGATCCCAGATGCAGTGCGACTGCATTAGCAAGGCTTGTTCTCAGACTCATCCGCCCTGCTTTACAGTGCACTTGCATGGGGACCTTTGGTCCAAAACCCTGTCCCGGACATGAAAGAAATAAGATCCAGACAAACATACCCAACATTGCTGGAAAAGGTCCCTGGTTTCCGGTTTGTTAGATAAGGGAGCAGTAACGACTTGGTTTTGTCTGGCTCATATATTCAACTTCAAGTATTTGAAAAAATTCATGACCACATAACTAATTGTCTAGCCCTCTCTGCTGGAAAAAAAAAGGAAACCAGAGGAGGACAACCTTGGCAATCATCCAGGAATGGAAAATCTCATCTTATCTGCATAAAACCATAGAAACACCGAAATGTTGGTTGAAAGGAGCCTCTGGATTGCAGATCTCCACTCAGACTTCACCAGCAAAATCCTGAGATGTACATTACAGTTTAGGAAAGCAGTATTGTATTTGTACTGCATAATTTCTTCACATCTATTTTTCTGCCTGACAATAAGACACTTCTGAGGAGTTCCCCTCTGCTTGTCAGAGCCTGCTCTGTTTTCACCAGCTTTACAATTTGCCTAGTTAGATCCTCTTTTTATGCAGCTCCCTAGCATATCTGGAGTTGGCACATGGCAATGCCAAGCTGCTCTTTGCAGATGGTGGCTATGACAAATGGAAGACATAAATTCAGGGAGAAAGGCAAAAGTCATCATTTCACTTGCTTACTGAAGCATCTACAATTGGGAAAGGACAAATGCGGCTGTAGCAGGATGCCCTTTGGACATACCTCTTCATTTTCAACTTTTTTTCCAGGGTTAAAATTTTTCAATTAAAGAAAAATAAACAGAAGTGGCCAGCGTTGCTCTCATAGATGTGGCCAAAGGAGTTCAAACAGTAAAGGAAACAGGGTTGAGAGATTATCTTAAACTTCTTCTCTGTTAAAACAATTCACTTCATATATTGCCACAAGGTTGCAACTTTAATTGAACTTCCTTTCAGCCTCTATAAACATGCCCTTAAAATAAATGCTATGAATTCATATTTGAAAAACATACACTCTCTGTGACATTGAAGAACGCTTTTTGAGTAGTAGTAGTAGAAAATGCTTTGGAACAAAAAGCGTTGCATTATTGGATGAAACAGAGCTTAGTCGGAAAATACGCTTAGTGGGCAAGCCAGCTGTAACCTTAGTGTCATTTTTTCTGTCTTCTAGTGAGATTTCTTATATAGAACTGAGGTTTGGATCTAACCATTGTTCCGGGGCAAAAGCTCTATTTGAATAGTTTGAAAAAGTTTATGGAATACATGTGTAAGGCTATCGTTTGTTATCAGTGGTATATTGAAGTGAATTGTAAAATCTTCTCTTAAGGAATATCCCTTTTTTTGATACTCAGCCCTATTCTTTGGAAGGTGCAATATGTTTTCAGAGAGTGATGGAAAAAAAACATGTAGTAAGAGAGAACGTGTCTGATTTAGGCATGTGTTCAAAGGAGTGACAAAGATTGATGCTGTCATTCAACAAGGACAAGAGTATTTTGTTACTACTGAGGTTCTCTGGAGGAGGTCTCTGTTGGAAACTGTGAAAGAAGTTATAGAAGAGGAAGTTTCTTATAAGCATGACCCCAAAATGAGTGAAGAAAAACAGAATTGCATATCTAGCCATCTTATTGATTTAGCTTTTAAAGCTTTTAAATGTCGATTCTGATTTGACTCTTGTTATTGTAATTTAAGAGCATTTGTATACCTGCTGAAATATCTGGAGAAAGCTATTCCAGGGAAGCAGAATGTACAACTGAAAATTTAAGACCTGGGATTGAGGGAAGGATGATGAGGCTCCAGGCCTTTCTTGTGGCTTTTGCTCTCCTCTCCATCTCACGACTTGCCTCCCCTGCGTGGCTTTCTTCCCTTTCAAATCTGTTGCAGCACACTACTGGCAGATTTGTCTCCTTGAGTGGAGGGGTGTGTGTGGATATTAGGATTATTGCCTCAATGTCTGTAGTTCAGTTTCTTGCCTCGTAAATGGATATCAACAAATCAGTGTGGGTGAGAAAGCACTTCAGTACATTTAAAGTTGGGATTAAGGGTCACACCTCCACCTCTTCCCCAGCCTCACGGGTGTCTGGAGGAGGGCTGCGCTGCACAGGCACCCATGCTTCTGAATGGTGAGGGCTTTTGGGTGCCCTATGGGTGCACACCATTGGGCAACTAGTCACTGAAAAGTAGAGCAAGAGCTTCTGCTTTTAAAAGACTTTCACAATGTCCCACACTGAAGGCTTGAAACAGCATGGAAAACCCTCAGCATGTGGAAGCCTTCCATGTAGGGAGATGTGTAGTGCACATGGAGGGATGAGAACGCTTGGCCAAACCCTGCAACTACAGCAAGGTTGGCATATTTCAGAATGAGGGCCGAACCTGATGGGGGATCCTGCACCTCCCACCCTGCTCCCACTCTCTTCCTGTGTGTTCCTTTTTCCCCTGGGAGGATTTTAGTTTTTTCTTCCCTTGGCAGCAGCTCCTTGTTGGTTTTAGTTTGCTGACAGCAGCAGGCAGCAAATACTTTGCACACCTTGAAACAATTTCTTTTGCAGGCCACGTTGCGGAACGAATCTGAGCAGCTGAGGTGCTGTTGGTGCAGAGGAGCTGAGTTTCTGCCTCCTACAGGGGCACAAATCTGCCTAAATTCCATTGACCTCAGCAGGAGATAGATAAATGTGTGTTTTGGATTTGGGGGAAAGCAGTGAAAAGCATAGGAGAAAATGGAATTGTGAAGAGTGTTGGGGTTGGTGGTGAATTCTGAACTGTTTTTCTAATTTAAAGAAAGAAATCACTTAAAGAAATACAGATAAAATTTTGTTTGGATTTGTATTTTTTTTTAATTCCACTAGTTTTGGATACATCCAGGTTTAGGAAGGATAATTTGTGTCACAGGAATGCTGGGTGTCTGGAGGACTGATTGGATCCCCAGTCCCTTCAGGCTCCTCTGAATTACCACCCGTCACTCAAAGGGCAATTTATCTGTTGATTAGAGTCTGCACCAAACCCAAGACTTTAATATTCCCATGCAGTGAAGTTTCCATTTGGACCTGGACAGACATGAAGGATGAAAACAAAAAATAAGTTGAAGTAAATCATGTTTTGTTGCCTGTGGTCAGTGTTGATGAGAGAAGAGGAAGAGACTACCAGCAAGATGGAAAAAGCTCCCACAAAAACCAACAGGACAAGAGGCCTTGAACTGCAACATGAAGATTCAAATCTGGAAAACTTGAATATAAGCTATGTAGAACTAGGTGTGTGTGGGGGTGTCTTCATTTTTAACAGCCGCCTAATTGTCTTACATATGATATTTAAGGGCTAAAAAGTGCTGCGGAGATGCTTACCTCTAGGTCCCAGAAGAAGCAAACACTGTGTTTATGCAGTTGTATGAAACAATGTTGTTGCCGTGCAATTGCAGAGCTGCCATTTCTGTGTCCCCGTTGGTACTGATCTCCTAACCTGCCTGCCCGCCGGGCACTCTTCCCTGGAAGATGACAGCAGGTTAATGCTGGCACTTACCTGAAGAAGCTCATTCTAATTTTCTGCTTATCTGCCAGAGGAGTGTGATCAAACACACTATTTGAAAGGTGTATTGGGGTTTCTAAGCCTCATGAAACACGGCAGAGGTTAATCCAGGCAACCATCAGGCTGTAGTTGAAAATTGGCCTGCCTTCAGAGGATAAAAGAGCAGTGGGAGGGTCTCTTCATGCAAACACAGCTAACTAGTGAATTGCTAAAAAAACCTTGATCTTCAAGACACAAGAAAGAAGGAGCTTTCTGAACTTGGAAAAGGTTGGTAAACTGGGGTTAACAGTGAAATATTGGTGCCGCCCCCCACATAGAGGGGATGGGGACTGTGTTCTGTGGATGCGTTCCATTTGGAGGAGAGCTTTGCTATGAGGGGATGCTCTCGGGTCAGGTGAAGACAGCGGGATTCTTACAAACCAGATAGGTAAGTCAGATCCTCAGAGCTGGATTTCAAATGAAACCTGGACCAGTTCATTATTCCAGGGTGGAACCAGGAATTTCCATGGCTTTGATCAAAATCGTACAAAAGTAATGTTTGTGGAGATGGCTTGCTTTGAAGTTTTGAATTTGAATTTTGAGAGAATTCAAAATGCAAAGTAGAATAGGCTGAAATTTGTTTCAATAAAAACACTTCGTGAAAAAATGAATAAAAAAGCAAACTACAAAATCTCGTAGAAAAAAGATGTTTCTAAAATACTGTTTCAAAGTTGATGGAAAATGTACATCATGTTTCAGTTCATTCTCCTGATGAAAAGACTGTGAGATTTCTAAAATGAAAAATGGGAATGCTTTCACTGAAATAGGAATTGGCTTTTACACACTATGCTTTCTCTGATTTTTTTTAATTATTTTAGCTTCAGCAGAAAGAATGCAATACAAACTTGCTTGTGTACCTTATAACACAATGGTGTGTGAAGTAAGGTTAATACTTTTCTCCCTGTTTCTGAACTTGAAAAAATGTAAATAAGCTCCCATTTATTTCCTAAACCTTCTTTTGCAAAAAATCTTTCAACCATCCAAATGTTTTACTTCTGTAAAAATGCTTATGAAGAAAAGTTCTAACTTGATATTCATCTCATGCAAATGAAAGATAAAATCACTTTGTACAAACACTGGTGATCAGTGACTGCTGACCTTGGCCTTGCTCTGCTCCTTCTAGGGAAACTTGATTACTGTAGTTGTGGTTATTGAGGAGGCAGGAGAAATATTTCACTGGAACTCCAGATGTGGTTTGTGTCTGTGTATGTGTGTGTGTCCACAGAAACATATTTATATATAGGTATTAGATACTATATATCTGTATAAGTATGTATCTGTGTATATATAAAGTACATGGGTTTGTGTTTTCCAGGTTATTAGGAACTCTGGTATCAAGACATCGACATTTGATTGCAACCTGTGAGAAGAATAGTTTACACACAGCTGAAGAACAGACTCACTATTTAAATTGTAAAATTTTCTGGTTTACCCTGCTTTCATCTTGATGGACATTAATGTAACTTGCTTTTGCCAAGCTGAAGATAAACTGTTTGTCTTGCAGTCTCATTCCAAAATAGAGGAATTACTTTAAGTGCCTCACCCCTAAAAGGAACAGTATGCGATGAAACAGAATATGCCTGAACTTATATTTAATTTTGATGACAAATGTCTTTTGAGTGACTGGCTGTTCCTTAGCTTCTTTTCCAGTCCTCTATTTTTCTGAGGGTTTTTAATACTGATCTTTCTGCAAACTGGTGACACAATGTCATCTCAAGATTGGAATTGGTCAGAACATGTTTGATGAAGATATATTTTTACTGAAATATGCTGCTTCTTGGACGCCAAAAAATTTTGCAGAGGGGCTGGTGGTGATGAATGGGGAGTTTTCTACATCCCAGGGTGAGGTCTCTGGTTATATCTGATCTGAAAGCCTGATTGAAAACTTGATCTCTCTATCTCAGAAATAGATGTTTCAACACAATTCCACACCCTTCTATTTGAAACGTTCTTGTTTTCATTTCAAGACCATATGAAAAAATTGTAAAACTTGCACAGTTTTGGAATGGAGTTATTCCACAGTCACCCAGCCAGCTCTCATCGAGACCTTCTCTCTCACAAATGACTCTGCTAGATTTCCAGAAAAGGTTGTAGGGCTACAGCTGTAGTTTTCTTCCTCAGAAGCTACCTGTCACTCTCATTGTAGTCTGAGCCTCAACACACTTTTGCTTTTCCACTGAGGCAGCTATGAGCTGTCGGAGCAGACCACAAGCGTGTGTACAGCCAGAGCTGTGACTCTGCTCGTTGGCTCTGGGATGCTGTTGTAGCCATCCTGGCTGGTTTCGGCAGTGTGGTCATTGTGGCTGGGTTGTTTAAAAACAACCAACTAACCAACCAACCAAAGAAGTTCATAAAAGTTTGACTTCAAATTCCTGCACAAGGGTGACTTAATTGAAACCCACACCTGGTTGAACAGGGTTAGGCTGTGCCAAAGAAAGCCTCTGTGCCTGTTTCATTTGAAGCCTATGGAGGGAAGATGGGTAGTTAAGCTGCGGTTTCCAGAAATGCCTCTGATGTGGAATTAACCTTTTTTTGTTTTGAACTCTCATTTTGTTAAATGGGTGTAATGACAGTTGTACAGCCTGAATTTTAATGACCTGTTTCTTGGTTTAAAGAGATGGAGTAACATATTCAAGCTTTGAGGCTGTGGTTGGAGATTAGGTAGATAAGCTAAAAGCCTGACCAAATCCCCTAATTAGGCTTTGGTTCTTGCAGTATATTCTGAATTTTGCTGGTCATGTTTCCATGCACTGAACTCTCAGGCCATTTTCCAACACACCTTGAACTTAGAATAAAACCTAAAATATCTTATCTGACATGTTTTCTCTTTGGATTCCTTGAAAGTCCCTGACTTGACGTGGAAAAAAATACTTTTAAATTTTTTTTTTTTCCAAATTAAAGCATTCTTTGAAATTGTGAATAGTTTTGAAAAGTGGCTCTCATGTTCATCAAAGTATTAACAGCAAATACTGTGTGATTCTTTGAGATATGCAGTGAAAAGTGGTAGGCATTTATATCAAACTCTTCTTCCACACATGATCCTTGTGTTGCCATTCTTAGAAATGCATACAGAGTGAGTTCTCCAAGAATGCATAACCATTCAACCACATCAGGAGTCCAATGTCTAAATACTCACTGAGGAAGTGGCTCTTGGAGAATAACACATTGGTGTCTGTCTGACAGGCTGTGGGAGGTGGGCTCATGGTCCCTCAGACCACGTCTGAAAATGGGACTTGGAGTGACGGTAGCACCATGGGAAAACAGGCTGCAAACCTTTGGTAGGTTCCTTTTGTAGACCTTTGGAAGGTGCATCCTTGGGGATGGTCTGTGTGAATGGTTTGACAGTGGTGGCTGTAAAATTGGGTCTGGCAGGCTGCAGGGTATTACCTAGTTTAAGCCACCTAAAATGCATGCTTCACAGCTGCTGGGCAGAAATGAGAGAGGAGCTTATAGGGGATGTTTCCAAGATGACTGCAGCCCATTAAGGGGAAAATACCCAATTCCACCTTGTCAAAGTAGGAATTTATCATTGTGCCTAGCTGTTACAGTGGGTGGTCTCTGTACTGCTAATATGCTGTAGCTGTTAGGAAGGTATTCCCATGCTTCATAATTTTGTAGTGTTTACTTACCCTTTTTGTGACACTGCTATTGACTCTACAGTTGTAATTGTAACTAATAATTCAGTAATCCTGATGATATACTGCAACAAATTGACCAACAATTACATAGGAAATGGTATTGTGGCAGTCACTGGGGACTGCCTACCATTAGACAGTTTTAATTAGAGATGACTAATACCTTATCCAGCCTCCAGGGTGCAGAGGATGTTGAGTGCTAAATGCTAACATTTCTATTAATTTACATGATCTTAGGGGATGGCAGTTTGCTAACTGTTCAGATAAAGGAATCTCCTTTTGCAAAAAAGGCAGGTTTGTGGATCATGCAGGAACACCATTTCAGCTGTTGTTAGCTTTAGCTGAAATTGGCAGCATCCTGGATTGCCAAAATCAATCAGTTCTGTAAAGGAGAGGGAGTGTCTGGCTTCTCTGTGGGCACTAAGTTGAAATATCTTCTTCCTATAGTCAGAAAATACATTACAATCCAGAACATGTTTGTAGTAATTAGAGTCAGTTACCCAAAGAACTGTGTACATGACCCACAGAAGAAAACTGCCCCTCTCCACCCTAGCATCCCCAAGAATGATGTTTATATTTTGATGAGATTTGTGCCATGTGCTACTGTTTTTTTCCAGTATACTAGTAAGATGCAACTTGCAAAGCCCTTGGGATTAATGGACTGTATTGTAAGGGATCTGTGAACAACAAATTAGGAAAAGAGAGTCCACATATTCTTTGCACAACCCACACAAGTGGAAATTTCAAAATATGTCTTCTTTTGCTTTAGAAAATTTGCAGTTGTCCACAAGTGTAAATCACAATTTGTTACAAACACCATAGCAAAGATCAACAGTTATTTACCTGTGTGGAGGGCTGCTATTCAAGATATTGCTGCGCTTTCTTCTACAGCACCCCTAATACAGGCACCACCATCACCCATTTTTTCCTTTTAAATTGCTTTCCCAAATGCAACTCTGCTGTGCAACCAGCCTCTCTGTAGCGGCTCCAGGGCAGTGGAAAAAATGCATTCAATTGCATACACAAACATAACCATGAAAAGCTAAAATGGGTTCTGCTGGGTATCTTCTCACATACCTTTCTTATCTTGCTTGTTTACTACACTTTGAGACATGAGCCTTGTTTAAACACAAGTTAGCATAACACCCTAATTTTAAATATGGACCTGTAGGCAGCAGTATAACATAAGTGTTAATACAATAACTTTTACTGCAGACCTTAGCTGAACCCTAGGGACATAGTTATTCCACAGTACAAATATAGTCATTCAGGGGTGATCCTTTGCTTGGATAAAATGCTTCCATTCAAAAGTAATGATAGTGTTTAAATTAATTAAGTTATAACTGAAGTTTTTCCATGATACTATCTTAGAATAATAACAGAGCAGTGGTACCCACAGCTGAATCAAAATCAGGCTTTGTGGTTTTAGGTGACATGCAAACACTTCTGCAGACCTGAGGTAAAAAAAAAAATGGACTATTTCTAAGGGAATTAAGAACTTCATTCTTCTAAAGTAATTTTGCTACTTAGGACCAGCTTTTTCAAAGTATGTATGCATTGCTCCTTCCAACAGTAGCAAAGGGTAAATGATAAAAAGAGAGCAAGTTACAGGTAAGGATTTCACTAAGCCTGAGGTACCCAAGTGCACATCTGCAGCTATTCACACCTATGTATTTCTAAAAACCTGACCTTAGATACCTCCCCCAATTTCAAAAATGTGAATTAACACCACAAAGCCTAAGCACGAGCAGAGAAATGTGAGCCAGAATACCTTTAGAAAACAATTTTCAAAGGTATATTGTTACCTCTGGTTGTTAAAAAGCTGCATGGGAGAATATGTTCTACAGGTTAGTTACAGGAGTAACATGAATTATCCAAACAGGCATCAGTCTGCTTAGCTGGTACAGTGTTTAGAAATCCGGTGTGTTAAGCACGCCATACCTGGTAGTTAGGCTCCTAAGTCACTGTTGAAATTTTTCTTTAGAGTTGCCCTGAAGCACCCATCCTGTACCCGAGAAAGGAATGCACAAAGGAACAGAGCTGTTAAAAGCAAATACTTATAACAAAACAAGGCTTTTTATGTTAAAAGAAATGGTATGTCTTGTGTAGTGTGCCTTCATAATGTTAGAAGATTTTCTGTCTGAAGCAGTCCTGTGAAGTGAACAGAAGGTGGAAGGAAAGCTCCTTAAAGGCTGGGGCTCACTTTGAGCTTTCACTTGTAGAAATGTTTTTTGACTGGTGTCTTGTATAAATTAATTTAGCGTCACTTGTGCTGAAAGGACATGTTGGCTCTTGATCTTATTGCTCACAGGCGCTTTTCTTTGTATACCAGAGAGACAAAAAAACATCCATCAAATCACAGCATTTAAAAGAAAGAGGCAGAGAGGTCTCTCTCCTTCCTACCTCTACTTTTCAACCACTGGAGTTTCTGAATGTGCCATTTTGCTGCTCCCCTCAGCTTCCCAGTGTGGCTCAGACGTATTGAGTTGAGGTTGAGATGAGATTTAATTAAGCTGGTGGAATCAGGAAAAGGGTTTGAGCACAGTTATGGTGCTGGATGTACTTGAGGGACTTTTTACTGTGTCTGAACTAAGCCTGAGTTAATCTTGAAGCTAATTTGAGATCAAAAGCACAGACACTGTTTGAAATCTTATCTGAATCAGATAGCCAGATCATTTAAGGCAAAGTTAAGTAAAATCGCTTCACTTACTCCAATCAGTCAATCTTGGTAACTGAGATTGGGCTATTCAGATCAGGGGCTGATCTACCACTGTTAGATTAGGGTAGTAAATGGAGTAAATTAACTTGCATGTATTTCATAATGCTATGGCTAGGCATCTGGAGAGCTAGCTCCTCCATACCTGGGCTACACCATGGCATAGCAATAGCCTGGGCTCACTACTTGAGGGCTATTGTTCAAAGGACTCAGAGCCACGGTTTGAGTTTTGACCCACCATCAGTTTGGTGATAAAAAAAATTCTCACCTTTCCATTGCCTTTGCAAATAGAGTTATACTGTTAGATAAAAACATACCGTAACAGTCTTTGTGACAGCTGAGAGGCCATAAGAGATGTTCACTGTGATATGGAATAATTATTTAAAATGTTTTAACTCAAACCTATGGTACAGTCAGGTGCTGGCTGAAATCCTCACAAAATCAGCTTATTTGAAAATGCACCTGTGTATGAGATGGTTGGCTTTGTTTCATCCACCGTGGTTAGTGGTAGGAGGTAGAGGGTTCTGGTATTGGTTTATATACATAGAATTTTTGCAGAGCTTTTTCTTAGCAAAGCATTATTGTCTGGGTTCTTTGAGTTTGGTTTGGTTTTTTTTCCCCATTTCATAATTGTTTTTGATTTGCAGTTCCCATGGTTTAGAGTTCGAGTGGAGCAGCTCAAGCTCAGGACTAGAAACCTGGGGCCAAGTTTCTGGTTTCTGCTTCCTGGTGTCTCCTTCAAGTAAAGTCTCTGGGTGCATCCCTGCCTCTCTCCCCAGGCTGTAAAACAGCATTTGGTTGATCTGGATTTTTTTTTCCAGCTCTCAAAAATACAAATGGTTCAAATGAGAGGCAGGCGTGGGTATCTTCTTTTTTCTTGCTATGTGCACAGCTGTTTCTGTCCTTGCAGAGAGGACTACATGCATTTTAAAAGAGAACATGGGCCCAGCTCTGACAGTTTCTTTGTGCAGCTTTGTGGAAGTACCTGAGCCCTTTCTGCAGAGCCCACTTTTGCAGGAGCCCTGAGCATGCTGGTGGGTTTATAATATGCCTGAATGGCAGATTAGAGCTTAGATTCATTCTCACTCCCAACCTCAGGCAGGGTCTGAATGCAGATAAAGAGCTGAGGCCCCAACCCACCAAGTCACCTTGCTTGTAAAAGAGGCTGGAGGAATCAATAACATATGTAATTTACAGCACAGCAGTAATAGTGGAATTTTATAGTGCCTTTCAATTATAGCCTTGAAATTGATTTCTTTACCTTCTGTGCATTAAATATGTATAACGCTTGCTGAGGTACAGGACTGGAGCAAACTAAGAGATACACATTAGATCTCAATACAGCGAACAAGTCTCAGTGTAATTGCCATCCATTTATTTTGGGTGCCTATGGTATATGGTAAGCTCCCATGGCTCAAGTATACTTGCCTTTCTTTCCACATATATTTCACATGCCATAGTTGTTAACAACAGCAGCAAATTCTTGTTTTAAAAAAAAGGCAGATATATGTAAATATAAGCAACATCTGGTTGTGATTGGAGAGGAGATGGGTATTGGAAATCATTCTGAGAGGTTTGTGATGCCTCTCCTAAAACTGTATATAAAATCCCCTCTTGCTTCTACCCCAAGGCCTAAAAAAAAAATTCCTTCTTTTTCCCTTTGATATGCTGACACTTTCTCTAAGGAAAGCTGTTTTGGCGAACAGTGCTTAAGATCCAAGGGAAAACTTCTTATCTGTTGCCTCAAGCTACAGCTTTTACCTGCTTAACACCTGTAGTTTGATTGATAACACTTTACAAGATGTGATAAAGACACTTAACGCCATTAGCAATATTCATACACAAGAATCTTTGCTCAGAGTTAGGGGTTCTGTCACTAACAGTAGCAGCTCCCATTTTCTGCTGCAAGCTGATTTATCAGGGTGTGCAAACTTCAATTTGGATGTGCAGTCCCAGAACAAATATGACAAGGCACATTCTTATTTCATGATTAGATCTACATGAAAATCAGGAGGTAGTGCCTCTAGTCACTTTATATTATGAAGTAGCTGTAGACAAACCTGTTGCTATGAGATAGCAGTTGAGAGATTTGGCACACAAGCTCAGCATGAAAAGTGTCCTCATGTCTTTCTCTGAGACTCTTCTTAGCTGTGATATGCAACCTGGCTGGATCTTCGAGGGTTTTGCACACCGACCTTTGGATGCATTTGGGGTATGACAGACACTCTTCCAATAGCACAACCACATGCTTTGTTCTGCAGTTTTCTTCGTTCACGCCCCCACGCTTTCAGCACTGAAGGAATGCCATACTGGCACACAGGAGGATGGTTTTTCCCCAAACTAACTTCTTGTGTGGTTACTGTTTGTTTTCACAAAAGAAGTGCACGCTGCTCTGTAGTGGTGTAAATGAGTTTTTCCAGGTGCCAGGTAAAACATCAGAGGATCAAACTAATATTAAAAAAAATTAAAAAAAATACCAGAAACCAGGATCATTTCAGTGCCTACAGCCATACCAGCGGGAAAACAAAAGTTCAGCTTGGTGGGTCTGGGAGAGACAAATAGGCCAAACCTATAAAGACATCCAGAAGCTGAGGACTATCCCTTGGACTGCTGGTGTTTAAGGACAGTTCTGCCAAATGAGGACTGATAGCATTTTACACCCATCATCCTACAGAGCAAGGCAGGGGAGGATCATGTAGAGGTCCTCTGTGTTTGCCAGGCTTGTCTCTGCTTTGATCTCCTTGTAAGATAGCACTGCTCTCTGTGCCTCCATAGTGTCAAACCCCACTGTCGAAAAGTCCTTGCAACCACAGTGTCTGTAGAAGGCTACCCAGCTCTGATCGGTTCCCATGGTAAAGTTCTTCATGAAACAAATGTTCCTACTCATTCCAGGTGAAATGGCAGGTGCCAGCTGTCTATAGGTCTGCCTGGGGCAGCAGACAAAGGTCTTCCTCCCATCACTCTCTTGAATCCCAGCTTCTCCAGTGTGACACAAAGAGGGACAATGTTTGTAAAGCACTTCCTGATCACTCATTCTGCAGGGAAGTGTGTTTTAATTTTTTTTGTGTGTGATATTTTTAAATATTAACATCAATGATCTTCATAAATGGCAGAAAGTGATGCCTTAAATACCTGTTCAAAAAGCAGCTTTATTATGATCTCCTCAGCAGGACAGTTGTGCTTTTTATTTCTTCACTTCCATTGCAGTGAGTTGCTAATTAAAGATGTCATGTAGACCCACACAGGAAGGAAAGAATTTCACAAAATATCCTGTTTCCCACCCATCGGATGGGAATAGAGTGGGGGGAGAGAGAATGAATCAAAGGATGAGCACACGAATACAAAGTTAAAACTGCAGTAGTGACAATAAGGGTTTGTTCTTTTCCACAGGAGCCTGTCCCAAGAAGGGATTCCTGGTGAGATGTTTCCTGTTCACATTGCCGTCTTTCTCATGAGAATCCACTCTCAGACCCTGTGCCTCCTTCTGGACCCTGACAGATGGTGGCATCCAACTGGACCCTGGCTGAGTAAAGTAAGGAAGAGTCAATGACATGAGACAATTCTGGTGGTGATGGAGTGTATTCTACAGCCAACGCTCATATTATCAGGACTGCAGCAAGAATAAAAAATGTGTGATTGCTTGTGCCTATTCCAGATAAAATTAATGCAGTAGATCTTGAAAGTGCAAAGGCAGTTCAAGAGCTTTTTTCCATTTTTGTCAATGCATATGAAATTATACCTATGGGGTCTTGATCCTATGAAGAGATTTCTTGAGAAACTTTACCCGTATCTGATGCTTATCAAGACTGCTTAGGAATAGTGAAGGGATATTTGGTACTCTGTACAGTTGACCTTGGAACAGATGTTCTGCCAGTGGTGCTATTGATCTAAACTCCTACTCCCATCTGCCTTCAGAGAAGAACCCTCTGTGACACGGCCTGAGAAAGCAATATTGTAAGTAAATATTGTAAGGATGCTACTGTTCAGTTGTGTAGTGGTATGCTGCACCTATGTACTGGTACTCTGAATATCATATAGAGAAACTGAAAGCGTTGGGAAGCTGAGATCCACTGAAACCTGCCATTAGTAAAGAGTGATGTACCGTGAGTTTGGAAACTTTTGTCTTTAGTTAGGTTACTCTTGTAGATGCCAAAGGAAGCCTATTCCGACAGCACTTGACCTTATAGAAAGTGTCCAAGACTACTTTTTTAAACAGTTATCTAAAAGCAGTGGCTTTGATAAAAACAAGGCAAAGAATTTCTTCCCTTAGCTATCATCTCACTAGTAAAACTAACTTACTTACTGGATGTCTAAATCTAGTTTTCAGAAGTTGGGTACACACATAGACATGGAAGACTGGTGATTATAGAAAGTCCTATAAAGATATTTTCCATGTGGAGGCAGATTGGAGCAAAAAATAACAGAGAGCATGCAAGGCAAAAATAAGAGAAAAATTTAGTATTCTGATATTGTTAATGTTTTTAAATACAAAAAGATACCTCAAAAATCTAAGAAAGATAATCTTCCCTACTCAATAGGACTCAATTACCAGATAGTCCTATAGAAATAATCTATACGCCACTGAGAAGTTTTTTTTTCCTTTTTTCCCCGCCAAGCAAAATGACCACTTTTTGGAAGTATCTTTTATTCCTGGCATGTTGGCAGAACTTTACAGGAATCTGATAAGCCAATGGCAATGCTGTCTGGTACTCTTGGCCAGCAGGGGTGATACCTGCCTGGCTGAGTGCAGCCACCTAGGCCTGAAAGTGCCACATGAATAAATGCAAACCCAGAGCCTTGTCCTGGCAGGGAGCACGACGCTGTGTTTCTCTGGAAAAGCCCTAAAGTCAATCTTGGAATGTCTGCTGTGAAACCAAATGTAGGCTTTACCTCCTGCTTCTGTTGAAATGATACTGTATTCCCCTACATTACATGAAAGTTTTTATGCATTACTGATCTTGGTTGATCCCTTTATTTGATAATAAATGCATATGGTGGAAACTCGCCAGAGGCTGGATTTTCAAAAAACATCATCACGTGCTGGGGTTTCCAATTTTGTCCCTAATGGCACTGGCCAGAAAACTGTGGCCTTTTCAGGAGCAAAGACTGGCCATGCAAATTTCCAATAGTAGGTGTGTGTTTGCTTTATTTTTTTAGATCTCTGGTGGAAGAAACTGGTAAAGGTTAAAGAACACAAATTTTCCTTGGGATACAGAAATGAAAATACTCAAAGGTGATGTAATGCAGAAATTCTTACAATTTTCTGTGTATCTGAGGTGATTCAATATACACATTGCACAATGGCAGCAACACAGGTAAGAGTGTGAGCTCGTTAAAATATATTTAGATGCTCTCTATTAAGTCTTAAAGAACAATCATAGGAAAACTAGCAGTTTAGCTGGAAATAGGTAGAGCTAACTCAGAAAAAAAATGTTTTTTCTTCCAGAATTATTCTCCTGAAAGTGGTGTTCAGGAACAGTTGTAGAAGAGCTTTTTTATGATAACACCCCTAGGAGAAAAAACATCAGTGGACAGATTAATCTTTTATTTCTCCATGTTCATTTTTTTGGCTAAAACAGAGGGAATATCATACTGTTCCTTATCATATCTGTGAGTCGCTTGTCAAGATCTCAAAATGCAAGAGAAAATCCTTGCGGGTTGTGAGAGGTGGGAGCAAACATGACTAAAGAGAAGTCCTAGAGACTGTGCTTCACAGTCACAGTGACAAAATTCATGTATATGCTCACATATTTGAGTATTTTCAGTTTCAAATCCTACTCGGAAATGTGCTTTTATTTCTGGTTTGGTTTTGGGTTTGATTGGGTTTTTTTGTGGGTTTTTTTTTTTTTTAATTTTCCTATTGACCAATTGTTATTTTTAGCCAAAAATCACTGTTTATGTCATTCAGTAGATTATCACTAAGAACACCTGTGTGGGAACTGAAGGCGATAAGGAAATTTTCAATGCATCACTGTTTTCTATTAGCAAGGTGTGAGCACATATAGAAGTCACTATCTGTCTCCTATCTAAGTAAGATAAGGTAATTATAAAAGAAGGTGTGTTCTACTTATGGTCAATATGTAAAATCCCACCCGAAGAGACAAACACTTGGAAACTGTAAATTAAGTGTAAAAACAGTGTCTCAAAAAGGTGCACTCGGGGATTTTATCACGCATATGTGTTATGGGGAAAATTTTTATTTATTTTCTTTTCTGTAACAGTTGTTAATGGCTATGCCACAATGAGGTATTCACTGGTATCACACTTCTTGGGAGTTGTGTTTGGGCAGCTTCTATTTTTTATACTGGATTAGTGCTTGGAAGGATGTATGGATGATTACCAATGCAGGGAGAATCCTAAATCAAATAGAGTGGGTTTGGCCAACAAATCCTGAGGGACCGGGCTGAGTTAACATGAGGGCTTATCTTTGTACCTTCACTGAAAATACAGTGGAAAGGGGACTTGACCTTTGAAAATATTCTTGTTTGAAAACATCCTGCACTGAGGATAATCAAACTGAGGGGAATGATGAACCTGGTGGGCAGCACTGGCCTGAGAATCAAGATACCTGTCATGAATTTTCACAGATTTCCTTTCCTTCACAGGTAAAAAGTATACCAGTGCCATTATTATGATCTACGTGCCTCAGTTTTTTGGACAGGAAGCTTCTAAACTAATCTTGCTCTGTGCGTATGATTGTGATAATGTAAGATCCACTTGAACTAATGCAGTGGGGTGGCTGTAGTGTACCCTTCAAGCAAACAGCTGAAAGAAGTTACACATATAAAAACACTGTTGTATAAGCCAAGGCATTTTCCTACCTCCATATGCAAATACATAGTCTGGTTTTGGATCTGTTGAAAGCCTGGAACATCTTACTGCTCTTTGAAGAGTTGGTTTTCCTTATCTTATTTTCTCAAAACTTCTTGAAAATCTGCTTTTCTCCTGCACATGAGACTTCTCAATGGCATAATGCACATCTTCTACCATGCTAGCTCATCACTAGCTGAGTTTGGAAGACCTTGACAGTCTTGCTTTGCATTGGTCAAGATTTATCGCTGTAATTATGCTCCATGACAAAGAATGTAAAGAAGTCATGTTTCCTAGAATGCAAGAGAACGAGGAGATTTTTTTCTGGCTTGGAGATCTTGACTCTTCTTCACTGATCAGTCCCGTGTTGAAGAAGACCTGCCATCCTGCTACTTTTCAGGGTCCCTCTCACAGCACCCTCTGTTTCCGGAGTGAGCCACTATCTTCTGGTACCAAACAAGACAAGTCTCCCTGGGTGAGCTTAGCTCTCGTTGTCCCGAGCCTAATGGGCAGCCTCCATTGCTAGCAGCTGTTTTGCTATATGAAGGAACTTAAACGTTGCTTTCACCAAACTGAAAAGAGTGAACTTGGCAAGCCCATTGGCCTAATGAGGTCTGCAAACTGTCTTTGAATCCAAGACTCCTGTGATGGCAATTGTTAGCACTTTTCAACACAGCAGTCTTTTATAAGGGGTAAAATATTCAAAAGTGTTTAAGTGAAGATCAATAAGACCTAGCTATTAAAATAAATAAATAAATGAACCCTGGACCCGTAATTAACAAATGTTTGTGGTCCTGCAATAAGCGAAAATATTTTAACAGCACTTTGGTAGAAACCAAATGCTGAAGTAACCCTTTGTGTAAGAAGGAGCATACCTGGGTAGCCTGATGGGAAAGACTCCCTCCCTGAGAATAAGCAACCTCTGGGTTCAGGGAACATCTAATTACACGAACTGAAATGGGATCAAAAGGAAGGGTACTTGGCAATACTTCCACCCCCAGCACTGTACCTTGGAGGAGCAACTGGCCTGCAGCAGGGCCAACCTTTCCAAAGTCCACTTTTTTGGAGCCAGCTGCTTCAAGCACTAGCACTTCATCTCATTTCCCTATCCATTGCTTCCACATTTGGGACAGTACAAAACAGGCAGCATGCAGGAAAGCTGCTCAGCTGGAGGGCTGCATGGAAAGTCACAATCTGCTTGTCTCCCTTAAACTAAGGGATAGCGAGTGACATCCCCAGGGAGTGGGGACAGTGGCTTCAAACACCTCAGGAAGTCAAAGGATATATTTCTTGCATCCAGGGTACTGAATGAAAAGGGGGATAACACTTCTTTCTTTGTGAAATCTAGCCTTTTCATTTCCTTTGCTTTTACTATATGTGTCCAAAAATGAAGTGTTTCATTTTGGGGGTCAGAAGGAGCTTTTCAATGCAAAATTACATTTTCTCTTTTCTTCATTTTATGTAAAAAAAAAAGGAAGGGTCTTGCATCAGTTTAATCCAAGCTTCCAAAATATTTCCAATTCAGCAGTCATGCTGAAAATAAATGCAATTACACATGCAACCCGACTCACTTTGCACACAGTAGAAGTAAGACAATACACAAATACATATATTTAATTTTAAGGTATTCATTTACACAGTGAAGTATCAAGACTAAGTGTGGGAATATATGTTTCAAGTTCAGGGCCTGGATTTTTGAGCACATGTAATGGACATAGATGATAGAAACCAAGTACAAATCCTGCTCAGATTTGAGTTCCTCCTCCTATTAAAGCCTGCAGCTTGTGCAGTATATTTGCTCATTGCTTGTTATAATGGTGACAACCCTACGTGGGTTGGTGTGAAAGCTTTCCAAAATATACCTCAGCTCTACTGACCTGAATAGCTTTGACCCAAGTATTAGACTGCTTTCTGCTGCAGGCTGTGGAGGTATGGTGTAAAATGAGGGATGCATCTGTCCCTAGGTCGAGTAAATGAAAATGCAATTTATGGCAACACAAGCAGTGGAGGCTAACTGGCCATCTCATTTATTCTTCTAAACATAAATGAAAATCACATGTAAAATATTAATAAAACAACTGGCACCTTTGGTTATTTTAAGCCTGGATTCTGCCAAATGCAAATACAATAAATAATTTTAGAGAGAGAACTGTGTAGGCTAGTCCAAAATCTGGTTTTGTATTTTTTTTATAGAGATGCCAAGACTGTTTGATCAGCATGGGAGAGCAATTTGTTGACTCACGAACCTAGCTCTCTCTGATTACTGCTTACATAGCACTTTGGAAAGGTTGGCCAAATACCTTCGAGTCAAGTACCTTGTTATTATGAACATGAGTGCCAATAACAAAGAAAAAATAGCCTACATGTCACTGAATAATAAATCACAGAGGCAAATAAATGGCTTTTCTAAGAAATGCTCTATTTACATTCTGTCACGTGACATGCCTTTGCTTATGCTCGTGGACGTGATAACACTTAAAAGAATGTTTCCTTTTCAGTGCAGCATCTTGGCATCAATCATCTTTGTGCAACTGCATATTCTGAGATCTGTTTGCAATCAGGCAAACGAAGCGGCAAGGGAGATTTAGCGGTAAGACCAATTTTTAGTGATGAAGCTGTATAGGTAAACATAGCTGGCCTTATTCAGTGGTCATAAACTACCTCTCTCACATGAGCCTTTGGCATAATTACTCATGCAGAACAGGTATTCATCCTCTCTAAGCACCAAATGAATGAGGCCATGGTAAAGTTATGCAAAGGGAATATGTATCCAATCTGATAAGAATTCCCTAATAATTGCTGGTATTTTCCATAATATTAGTTTAGGGCTAGTGCCACAAAAAAAGGTTTAGGCATGTAAGCTCTGCCTAGCTGCCTCTGTAGGCATTTGCGGCCAATATTTAGATCCTCAAAACCCCTGTTCAGCTACTGCCTAACCCTGGAGGCGTCTGAAGTCTGCAAGTGCCTACATTCCTGCCAGTAATATTCCTGAGGTGCCTAAAGGTCTGCTCCTGGACATGCCTGGGACTGCCTCTAGTTTGTCTGTCTTCTTTTTTTCCCCCCTTCCCTTCCAGAGCTCAGTAAGTAGACACCCAGCTCATGTTTAACCTCCTGATGGAATCCATGAATGAGAACTCTGACAGATGTTCTTTGAGAAGCCCCAATCGTCCCATGATCACAAAAAAAAAAAAAAAAATGTAGGTGAAAATAGTGGTTTTACCTCAGTCTAACCCCTTCATGGTGGCAGGATACTGGACTTCAGGTCCTCCCTCTGCCACAGTGGGGGCATTCCCCCTCATTGCTCTGCTCCAAGCAGAAGGCAAAGAAGGTTATCTAATCTAGGGAATCAGGAAGCCTCCCCAGCCAAAGCTGATGCTCTGTTGCAGGGTGTAGACCTGCCTCTCTTAGCTGGGCGAGGGGACATCCCTGGAGCTTGCCCCCACTGGCAAGCAGCCCTGTGCCCTTCTGTTTGGCCAGCTGTGACATTTGCTTGGGGGTACCAGGCTCAGTGCCAGCTTCAGCAAGGAGAGCCTGGGGGTGCTGCAGCCTTTCCTGCCTCCAGCCTGAGGATCTTGGCTTTTTCCAGGAGGCTTGGGCTGCACTTCCAGGGATGGCCGAACCAGCACGATCCCTCCCCACTGCCAAAAAGAGGAGGCCCTGCTCCCCCACCCATGGCCATGAGCCCTGCCCTCTCTTGTGGCAGTTCTGGCGTCACGGGCCCCTGCTGAGGCAAATCAACTTCCTGAAATGCTAGAAAGATTTCTGATTTTTTTTTCCCCTCTTGGCAGGTATAGCTTTCTGCAGGTTTAGTGAGTTATGTCATCCTGTGAAAGGATCCTGCCATCCCCAGATCTGGCTGGGAGAAGGCAATGTGAGCAGCCCTGCTGGTGGTGACAAGCGGTTGCCAGATCCAGCAAAGGCTCCCTTCAGACATCAGAGAAAATGGATTAAGATCTTTAACTGGTTTTTATTTCCTTTTGTCACAGAAACAGCTTGGTCACTGATCTGCAAAACCAGCCTGTGGCCATCTTGTACAGGAGCTGGTGTTCATGACAAAGGGGGCTAATGTACGTACCCCTGCACCAAAGAAAGGTGCAGACCAACACGAGACAGCTATTTTGTTGCTAGTAAAGGGAAAAGGAAAGGTGATTTCTTTCCAGAACACTCGTTACTTTTTCTAGTATCTTTTTAACTGCCTTCAGGTGACTTGTATGAAAGCAGGTGTGGCAACTGTAGTTCAGGGTAAAATTAGCCATGTGAATGTGATGGAGGCATTTCCCCCCTGCTGCTTTTCACTCTGTGAAGATGAAATCTTGGAGACTGACAACACAGCAAATGAGAAATGTAGCAGGTAAGAGCCCCAGCAGATGGAAAGTGAGATACGAGTGTATCTAGGGCTGGGAAGGAGTAGAAAGAGCCCATAGCCTTCCAGGTGCTTCCTTGGTTTAACACCCTATTGCTTTGCTGTAAGTGGCTACCTCCACCTTCTCTGGTTAAAAAAGCTACAGAATCACAAAAGTTTTATTTGTGTCCTTCCTTAGGACTTTTAGAACTCAGTCTGGACCTTGTTTTGTCTAACTAGTCAGGCATTGATGAGGGCCAGCATCTAGCACACCCAGATAGAGCTCAAATGCCTTGCTGACTCAGGTGTAGAGCTGAGATTCACCTTTGTCAAAGCACCAGGACTCTCTTAGGGCACCTTGTCGTGCACAGGTAGGTGGCTGCACAATTTCAAATCTGTTACTGATCTATCTTTTATTTCAGTGACAAAACATCAGAAATACTGTCTGTGGCCATCCAGACTTGGATGAATTGTGCACGTACACATGCCTTCCTATATAGTTTCCAGTTCTTGCATGTATTCCTCAATAATGGTTGAACTGGTAGCAGTAGGAGGTGAACCCACATCTTTCCATCAGATAGCCCGGTATCAAGGATGTAGCAGAGGTGGTGCTTACTGTAAGATTTTCTGTCAGTGGTGGATGCTGGATCACCCCTTCTGCATGTCTGTAAGTTCCTATAGCACCTGTGAAGGTGGAGCCCTAACCACCTCGGGAGGCCGGGGGTGGGGGGGAGGTTCTGCTGCTACAATATTGCAGAGGGTTGTTAACAAGCAGTGCGTTATATCCAGCAAGGGAAAACAAGCAAAATGCTTCATTGCTGAAGTGTCTACTCCTTCCCACTTCTACAGTATGGTAAGCTTAAGATGTCTAGGATGCTTTGTTTTTTTCCGTATCTCACCTAATTTCAAGCATGGTATGAAACAGGGGGGGTTTATCAATCAAAGAATTAACTTTTTGATAAATCTTGTTTTTAGCTTCTGCCTCTTACAACAGTTTGAACTTGACTCAAGTGTAATAGCAGGTCTCTGGTGTTCCTGCTCTTTCCTCCTCTCTGTGCTCTGCCACTTGATCTGTGAGAAAATGTGTCCTTCTGGTAGTGTCATATTAGAAAGGAGGGGTGAGTGTTTCCTGTCTAGTGGAGCTATCATCAAGTTTCAGTCCAAATAAAGCTGAAAGGGTCTGTAGATTGGGAGGCTTTTCTGGTGAGACTTGTTCTGTACATTTGTTTTTATAGTACTATAGTTGCCAATCAAAGAAGCAAGCAAGTCGCTGCTTAATCCAATGCAGACTAAACAGCAAGGGGACTGGCTATGGGAATTTGCTTACAAAGAGATTTCCTGTTCTGTTTGGAGGTAAGTCCCAGTGAAAATAAGATAGTGGAGGAACTTACTTGGTCCCTCAACGTGTTAGTGTGGAAGTGATAATCCCAGTTTAGTATGTGAAGAACATGGGCAGGAATCTATGAAGTGCCAATGGAGTGAGATTTTTTTTTTTCTGTTAAGTTATTGGGGAGGGAGGGGGGGTTGGGGATGGGAGTATCCTTTCGAGATGACAAACAATCCATACCTTAGTTTTGTCTTGATTTTGTCTTGATTGTTTTCAGGCCATAACAAGGATGTAGGCCTTTTAAAGACAAATTATGGCATTTTGCAATCATATTGGCAAGTTTCTCTCACAACAACGAGCTAAACGGCTAGTATGCTTTATAATCTCGTTTGGTTTGAGTTGCCCTGAATTTTCATGTAAGTGAAGGAGTAGTCACTCAAACAAAAATCTAATTTCTAGACATAATTTTAGAGGTTAGCCAGGACATCTCATTGCTTCATCTGATGCAGTTGCACTCTTGTAAATGTGTAGAATAGAGCAGATTTGTCATTTGCGTTGCCTTGGGGCACTTCAGCATATGTTTCATGCAGTCACACCACTGCATTATGATAGATGATTAGAATGAAGCTGAGATCAAGAGTCACAATAGGACACTCCTGGGCAGCAGTGATCAGTGCTTGAAGGAGCACAGCCTGGAAACGTTTTCCATGAGGCAGTGAGAGTTTGCTCCTTCCATTAGGCTATGAGAAATAGGAGCTGCTTTTCCAAAGGGGATAGCAAAGGAACACCGTCTTCCTTCCTGCTTCATAATAAAAGTCCTGCAAGAATAACTGCCAAGGGTGGTCAGATTGCATCAATCATTTTTGCTTGAGAGTGTCCTGTCATTAACTAGTGATGATTCGCATTCAAGTAAGCTGGTGCCCTGGGAGGAGCTATTGCTAACGACCAGTATGGTTAACAAGTGATACAGTTGTTTGCCTTATTATTCATTCATTTATACTCGTATGTCTTCCCATCCCCTCTGAGGAAGGGAGTAAAGACGAGCTTTCCCACTGCCCACTCCTGGGTTTGAATATGTGTGGCTGGGGTAGAAACAGCAAGGGCAAGAATTGAAGTTTGGTGGAGATGTTGGTACCAGAGTTACTCCTCATTATAAGTTAACAGAGAGGAAGGACTTAACAATACTGGTCAGTAAAGTCATAAGGGCCATAACTACAGTCACAGCCTTGTCCTCTCCATTTTACTCTCTTCTTCCATTTAGGAGCAAGTGTGCCATCAGAAGAGTTGTGAATTACTAGAGTTCAGTCCAGTCAGTTTAGTGCAGCCTTCCTCATAGGTGAACCTTTCCAATTAGGTGTGGACAGGCATAAGCAAGACCTCTGCCATTCCCATCTATTTCTGGCTGCTCTCTGCTTGTCCTCTGTGTTATGAAGCTCCAGGTGTTTTCTTATGCTTAGTAGTGTTCTTCGGCCTTGCTCCCCTATATCTCTCTCTCCTAGCAGATACCCTATCTTCATTCTTAACACGTATCCTAGAAATGTCCTCCTGCTTTTCTGGATAACTTTTGGTTGTGAATCAGATTCATCTTGATGCTTGCCAGAGACACGTTCCATTAAATGCCAATTTCCTTTCAGAAGCATACTGATGCTTGTTTTTATCTCCAATGCCTTCACATCCATATGTCGACATGGAAATAATAATCCAGTTGAAAATCAGTAGTGTAGTTCCTAACATACAGCTTTTTGATAAACCAATCTAGTTGACTGTAGTAAAATGCAGTTGTTACCTCTTGTGACATTAAAATTCCTCCCAAATTTTGAGATACCTTCCATATTTCAAGATTCACCCACTCAGACTTCTTACACAGGATGGAGTTGGGATATGGCAAGGTTCTTGTTAGCTTCTTTTTTCAGGGTGGGGTGTGTGGAGATTATAGCAGATCATTTCTTTTCCAAAAATATGTTTGATTTGTTTTTGGAAACCTGGCCAAAGTCTTTGTCTGTTCTTTCAAGTATACCAAGTTGTCAAGCACATAAGTTATATATTATTACAGTCACTATATTTGTGAGTCTCCTGGTGTAATAACTGTCAAATCATGTGATACTTGTGTTGTGTTCATCTGCACTTTGTCTTTATAGTGACATTGATGGCAAAGCAAAAAAAAAAAAAGCAATGAGAAAAGGCATCCTAGTTTGACAATGGAGTCTGTGCTGCATTTTTTTAATTGGTAAATTGAGTCTTGACACAAAACTTTGCTCATATCAATTATCTTTGCTTATATACATTAACTTGGTCAGTAAGTGCCGATTTCTCCAGTTATTTGTTTTACTAAATCTTCCATTTCTTTATTTGGATATGAGATACAGTGCTTCATAGTTCTGGGTGTTAATCTTGTTGTCTAAATCAATCCCTTTTTATGACATTGATCTGTTTGGCATCTCTTGAAAGCATTCTGCAGGTCTCATAGCCTCATTCATCCTCACTTTAGGTTTCTTCATCTGAGAACAATTATAGTTTTAGCCAAATACATAATGCCTTCATGTGGAAAGAGCTGTGACATATCGATGTTGACTACTGGTGGTGAATCTAACTGTAGTAACTCAGATTTATTAGTCTTCTCTACTTGAAATTACTCCTTTTATGCTTTGTGCGCTAGATTTTTGCTGTTAGTTTTGTTGGTGCTTCTTGCATTGGTTAGTATCTTTTTAAGTCTGAGCTTCAATTTTGCCTCCTGTCAATTAGAATAATTTCCCAGTTCCTCTATACACTTAGATATCCTGGAAAGCAGATTCACATTTCCCTCTGGAGCACAAGTTG
Organism: Nycticryphes semicollaris; assembly: GCA_013400055.1. Classification (NCBI taxonomy): domain Eukaryota; kingdom Metazoa; phylum Chordata; class Aves; order Charadriiformes; family Rostratulidae; genus Nycticryphes; species Nycticryphes semicollaris. The sequence continues at coordinate 336,015 of VXBJ01004429.1, forward strand.
GCTAATCTGGCTGCTAGTGACTCTGTCTGGAGAATTCCATGTTTTCTGATGGATATTCTTTGGGACTATTTCTTTTTTAATTCTGAGGCAGGACACCAGCCCCAGTTCCACCAGCCTTCCTAAATTCTGATGGGGGAATAGAGGTTGTACATGTCTTTGATTTTCTCAGATACTTCCTGTAGGTAGATACATAATATGGTTTTTTGACACATCAGTTTCATGGTACTGATGTAACTTTTAGGAACTGTGTTTGATACCACTCTTGAGAAACTGATTACTGATTTGCTGTTGATATGCAAGCAGTTTCTTTGTTTTGGAAATTATAAGCAACACTGTTGCTTCGAAGGATGACCACATATGGCCCCCTGAAAGATAGTATTTCCAAAAAGAAATTATTATTTTAGCATTTACATTGTTTTCTGTCCTCTCTATCTCCCAATACCCAGGTATCAAAAACTGAAGATTTAGAGTCTGTATGAATTTCCTGTCATTGCTTATGCTGCTTTTATAATTTAACAATGTATTTTATGTTCCAAATATACATTTTTGTAGTTTGTTACACTATGTGTAAAGAACTTACTGATCACTGCTTTCTCCACATTTGCTGAAACTTGTTAAATGTGCTGGGACAAAATTCACCACTCAAAATGGCTATCTGGTTTTATTTCTACAGGGGTTTTGAATTTGGATTGGTTATTTAAAAAAGAAAAAAAAGACAAACAGAAACAAACAAACACAAAACTTACTGTTGCTCCTCTGTCACTTTGAACAGATCTCAGGGTTGCTGACTCACTGCTCTACCTTGGTCCACCAAGCCAGGTTACCCTTTTATGTCTCCCTGTCACCACAAGTCCTGGTGATGCTTGCCAGAGGGGCTGAGGACTGTCTTGAGCATGCTAAGCCTATACTCAGAATAGCTTGAGGCCTAAGAGGAGGCAAAAATGCTGATTTCAGCCCAGAGACACGGCTGGAAAATTCACCTAATCTCTGGACTGACCATGTCCGCCTCTACCCCAGGTGGGGCGGGCAAACCCAAAGAGTATAGGAGGCACATGGCAGGGTAAGAGGAGGTTTCTGAGGGCTATTTGAGGGTCTCCCTGGCTCTTAGCAGAGGCAAGTCCTAGCCAGCTCTTTGAAACAAAAGCTAGCAGAGGCGCAGAGCTCTGCCCTGGGTATGGTGCAGTCTCCCCAGGCGCTGTCTATCTCCCTGCCTGGCTCTTTGCTGAACTCCGTCTTTACTCATCTCTTACATGAAAGCTGTTAGTGGACATATTAAATGAGTTGCTTTTGTTTATTTCTGCTTTGCTACCCTGTTGAACTTTGTCTTAAGTGAAATACAGTTCTGTGCAAACTAATAAAACTGCAACCTCTGTACTCAGTTTCTCCCCAAGTGGCACAGTCTCTAGGTCTTTACGGAATTTATTATGCTTTCTTCCATGAAGGACATTTTTACTTTCAACATATTGTATGCTTGAGGTAGCAAAATATTTCATGTGATGTTTGGGAGCAACAGTAGCTATGCAGTCTTTTTTTTTTTTTTTTTGAAAATATCTCTTTTGACAGTCTTTGTAAGCTTTCTGATACATTTGGTTTGAAATTATTTTGGATTCACTATAAGTTTCCTACAAATCAAAGCTGATACAACTCCTGTGTTGTATTTAGCATTTGATCTCCCCCCAAAAAATTCATCTACTTCTTACTCAATGACCTGTCCAAACAAATAATTAGTTTCTTCATTAACTGGGTAACACAGGCCAGCCACAACATATGGTTTTTTTTTTTTTCTTTTGAAGTGCTCTCTGAAAAAAACAGCTTACAGTCAGATGTTTACCAGTTTAAAAAAAAAAAGTTTCCTCTGAGTGACATGTATCTAGGGAGTTTTAAAATATTTTATTATTATTATCCACTGTTGTGAATTTAGTAACATGCAGAACCAGGAATCCCAGTAAAATCTTTAAAATAAAAGAAACATGAAAAGCAGTATGTTCTGCTGCATGTAATTCTTCATCATTCCCTGAAATATATCACTTTTAAAAGTGCTGAAAGTAATGGCCTTACTTACTAATGAATGTTGGTGAATGCACATATTAAAGGTTTGGGTCTTTTTATCAGATTTCTAGTTGCACAGAGAAACAAACAGAAATTTATACAGAAATTAATGGAACCAACACTGTTGTTTTAACTGTGGTCATACAAAGTAAGTCATAGACATGAATTCTCTGTCGATTTTCAAAGGTCTATTCATCTACCAGTGTGGGAAGATTTAATAATAGCATAATATATGTTTTAAATATGACCTTTTGCCTAAGGATTAAAAAACGTGCCACAAAAGACACACTGTTAGTATTGTAATGCCATAAGTAAGCAGCCTGTCAACAAGGGCACATTTTGTGATGTTCTGTGTACCTTAAGGCAATAGAGATGCAAATGAGAAATAGTAGTTAATCAAATACGGATGTTATTCTGAGTAAAATAGGATGTTAAAGGGCAACAGATTTTGGAACAGCTGTCCTATGACACACAGTTATAAAATGAGATTATGTTGAGCTAAGCCAGAAAAAAAGCAGTTTCAAAAAATTTCCCACTGTATTGTCAGAATGTGTTCTGCCACATCTCTCCTGCAGGATTTCTGTACACGGGCAACCCCACGTACAGATCCTGACAAAATGTTCTGAGACCTGACTTATCTTCCACATGAGAAGGGATCATGAAAATATTATCTCCCTTAAGTTTAATAAAGGAGCAGTTAAAAGTATATAAAACAGTAAGAGGTAAAAAGAAATTAAATCTAGTGCTCCTATTTGGTCATTTATAACAGAAGAATTGGAGAACAATTCACAGGCTTGAAAGGCAAGAAGTTTGAACTGCTAGAACACTATCTGTTGTTCTTTTAAATAACATACAAAAATTATATTTTGAAAATACAGCCCTAATAAATTGTCTTACCATTGAACTGTGAGACAGGCCAGTTATAATACTCTTAGAGCTGCTCACACCACTTAAAAGCAAAATAAATGCATTGGGTAAGTTATGAGTCAGACATTATCTGTTGAGCTGCTTGGATGGTGGAAAAGGGCTTCAGCGACAAATTCTTTGAAGAAAGCCCCTGATCATTATGGATAAACCTGCTGGAGGGAGGGGATGTTCCACCACGAGGTAGCTGGGAAGAAGGCAATACTTGAGGTCCACCTCTTTCTGCCCATGTGGCCATCAGGAGGTGGGAGGTGTGCCTGTATCCACCTAACGGGCTGTCTTGTAGTGAAAGTTCCCAGATGGCATGTTTTGCAATATTTAGGGTGCCTCCATGGTCCTTACTTCTTCTATGGGAGAAACTCAAGAGGTCCAGTATTTGGAGTCCTAAGAAATATGAAGGTCAAACCACTCCAGACAGGGAAAGATGAAGGTGTAGGAGGTAGGTGCTACCCAGTCCACATTCAGGAGAAAAGGATTTTGTGACTCTTTTCAGCCCCCTTGGGTTTACAGGTGATAAAACTGCTGAACCATACCTCAGTCTTCTACAATGCTCCTTGGAAAAAAAAAAATTAAAAAAAAAAAAGGCAAAACTTTTATAAGTGATTGGACTGAAAGATATTTCTCAATGAAAAGAATAATAGTGTCTAAAGATGTACTTTTAAACACTTAATTTGCAGACCATTTTCTGACTAGAGTGAAGTCACATCTGGTTTAGGGGATAAATATACATATGTATATATTTTTTTTAATATAGAAGTTCTTCTCTTTTTCATTATTTATGTTTTAGTTGAAAAGCTATATCATGAATGGAATAAGGGAATAAATATAACATTACTTTGGCAGCACTAAGTATAATTCACCTCTGACTTCTAAGAAGCTTCTGCCTTTCTGTTTCCTTATAGGTGTTACTCATTGTGAGGAATTACCCTTACTTTTAGGGAATAACTATGGTTTTAACCACAGCATACAGAAATTTTATGTGAAATTCTTCCTTTGTTTACAGTATATATCTCGTAATAAACTTAGTTAACATGGAAAAAATAATAAAGACTTATTTTAGAACTCATATCTGGATTTGGGATCTAAGTTTAGTTGCGTGGAAGTCCTAATTTTCGAAGGAAATTGTTTTGAAGCTACAGCTTTTGGTTGGAACTGTGCATTTAAATACCTTTCAAAACTGTTAACCAATGGGACATACTTTAAGTCGCACAATCAGAACCAACCCCGAGGACAGCTATTGGTCATTTCCTGCCTGCGCTCTCAAAACTTTCATCTTAATGTTTAAACACTAATTGGTGACTAAGCTGGCATTTTCACACTAACAAGGTATATCACAAAGCAAAAATGGCTTTTTAAGTGAGGTAATATCGGTTCATCAAGCATTCATTAAAGGAAAAAAGGTTTGAGTGTTACAAGATAGGTATATGCATATAAAAATAGGATCAATAGAAAATGCACCTTCTCCCTCCCTTCCTTGAGAGATGAAAGACTGTGCCATAAATGAATGCAAAAGCCCAGAAACTTCTAACTACAGCACTTGTGGAAAGCAAATTGCCATCTGTTTTAATGACATCCCTGATAAAAACCACCATTTTAATGTTTAAATCACTTCCTTTTTTATTGTGTTTTTCTTTATATAGTGAAACAATCACAAGTCCTTCTCTGATCCCTTTAGAAAGGATCATCACCAGTATTTACGGGGGGATAAATTGCAGCAGGATCTGTGTCAGCCAGGTAGTCACAAAGAAGGGCAGGGACAATGCCAGAAATGTGCCCTGGTTGGGTGTCCCTTTTACTTCTACTCATCCCAGAGCACGTGGCCTCCTTCATGCACAACTGGTTGTGTCTTCCTTGAAGGTGGGCCATAACAGTAATAAAATTGCAGAAAAAGCCAAGTTTGCGTACTATAAACAGATTTTCACCTTTATGACAAATGGTAGTTCTTGTGGTGTGCTAAAACTCCTTTAATCATTAGGGCTGCATCTCTGTTGTTAAATAATATTGGGGGTGTATTTCAGTGCTGCTTAACTTTGAGTATGTTCCCTGGTCATTTTGGCCTTTGCCAAGTGGTGCTCTCTAAGGCAATGCCTAGGCCTGGAACAGGAAAAACAGAGCAGAAACAATAAGGGAATAAGACCGAAGTAAGTTTAGATCCTTCTTACACAGACAGATCTCTGAGGTCCAGCAGGCTTTGCAGCATCTCTGTCCTCAGTCAACACATGCATCAGACCTGTGTGATGGAAATAGCATTCTGGTGGAACCATGCATCATTTCAGGCATACTGAACTGAAAACACCACCCCAAAATTGTAGCTATGCCTTAGGTCCACCATTGCACAAAGTGAAAGGAGATGGGAAGGACCAAAGCCAAGTATTGTGGATGTAGCCAGGATGCGCCACTTGGCCTCCAGGCCAGGAATACTCCCAGTGCCTGTTTTATTTAGCAGTCTTGCCATAGCCTTAGAATCCTGCACAGATACCCTCTTCCTACCTTAAAGTTTTAGTGTTGTAATTGCTATTATTTTTTTTAATAATATTTGATTTCTTTAGACTTTTAAAATCCCTCTGTGTCAGGCTAGCACACCTTTGCAGAAATATGGAGGAAAGTGAAACTGAGAACAACAATTAACCTCTCTTTTCTTTCAACCATGCAGTGTAACTTGTCAGAGTTTCATTACTGAGTTCTTGCAATATTTTATTAAATAGTAAATATATTATTAATATTTTGCAAATATTTAATTAATGACAAAGAGTCAAATTTAATGCTTCCTGATCTGGAATGATAAACTATTCAAAGTATTTTATGTTTCTCTATATTTTTTTCTTTTTCCCCCTAGCATTACCAGAGCGTCTCAGTTCTGAACAGATCTCAGTTCAGAAATACATTAAAACCTCAAAAAAACCTATAGCAATTTCACTCTATTAACATGTAATTTGGAAATATCAATCCTCTTTCATCATTCAGGCAAAACATACTTGTCATGACATTGATTTATAGGTTGCAATGAATGCATGTCTCATAATAGAAAATCAGGGGTGTTGTGGAGCTGATGTTTCCCCCTATTCAGAATGCATCTTGAGAAAAACTGTTCCTGTGCTTAAAAAATAGGTGCTGTTTCCAAGATAGTAGATGCTCATCTTCACCTTCTGCCAAAAGGCAGAATTACATCCAGCACATAAATCTGCCAGCATCTTACTCTGGTAGTATATTCATAAATCCTGCCCTGAAAAGCACACGCACAGGCTCAGTACTTATTGGAACCAATGAGTTACTCATGTGTGGCTGAAGGTAATTGAGATTCTTTTCTGTGGGTTAGTTTTTAGAAGCTGAGGAGGTTGTATGACCCAATGGGATTTTGTAAAATAGGCTGGCGTGATAGGATTTCCTCATCCTTCTGCCCAAAATATCTCTGTAGCTTACTGAAACATGTTTTCACCATTTGGGGTTTAAACCTTGCCTTCTGCCCTGCTGCTGCATCAGACATTGAGGTTTGACTCTTCAATATTTTGATGTCCCCAACATGTGATTAATGAAGCCTCAGAGGGAGCTGTAGATAAATGGTGATAACTTTATAGACCTAGGCCCAAAAAAATATTAAAAAGCTGCCTGATCCAGCTGATTCAGGGTATTGTTTGAGGTTTGGCATTGCCACAAAGAACTTTCTGTAACAAAGAACCTTTAATGGAAATATTTGGAAAAATTGAAATATACTTTAACCAATTGTAGCAATTTATAAGGGAATAAAAATAAATGAAAGCCTGGGTCTTATCACCGAAGATTCCAATTCCACAGAATTCAGTCTTGAAACCCACTTGAAATCAAGGAAATCCAGTTACCTCTGAGACAAACCTGCCTGACCTGAATCAATATGTAAATTGTCAGTTATGTTTTTGTTACTCCTACTTGTTTATCTCAGCTTATTTGTTATCTCTATTAACTATAGTTTAAAAAAAAAAAAACAAAAAAACAAAAAACAAAAAAGACACATCAGTTCAAAAAGCCAAAAAGCACAACGGAAGATCTCCAAATCAGTTCAGTGCTCATGTCTTTTACTTAAAGGGACATGCTTAGGTCGAGACTGTTAAATCGCATCAAGGATTAAAAGCAGTCTGTAATTTTAAAATAAGCAATATTAACAATCACAGTTTAACATCTGTAGACTATATGAATCAGACTTTATTTTTCCGTCGGACAAAATATGCAGGAAAATTAATTTCTCTCCAAAATATCTTGGACACAGCAATTTTTACATAAAAATAGAAATGGCAAACTGTTTCTCATTTTGTTTTTTTCCTTTCAAAGGAAAAGGAAAGGATCATTGAAGAAGAGCAGTTAGGAACAGTTTGTACTTGTTTCAAAAATGTTACTATGTTGTCTGGTATAGCAGGTGTCTTCTTTGTCGATTTACTTCTTCATCTGGTCAATCTAAATGTCATAAAGGTGGTATGTTGAAAAAAGATGAGAAAAGAAAGAGTATTAAGGCTCTTGGAAATCAGTAATGCAAAATTTTCCTTGCTTTGTAGCTTCGTTTCAAGGAAAACATAAATATTTTCTTAACAGTGCAATTACCCACTGCAATGTCTTAAACTTTCTAGTTCTACCACAAGTTACTACATTTCCTACAAAAATTGGGCAGTGATATCCTGGGGCTGGTGTTTTGTAGGAAGGCATTGTGGCTGATCAGCCTGTTGCCTTCTGCCCACAAATTTTTGAAGTCTGGAAAAGTTTCAGCTTGACAAATGCAATCCGGGACATTTGCACTCATTTCTCTAACCCGGCCTTTTTGTAAATGGTAAATTTATTTATGTGTAGGGAAGGTGCTAGGTTAGATTAGGGGCCATTTTGTGATTGCAGTGTTTTAGTCTGCTATGATGTACTTTTACATTAAGGCCAGATGTTATGTAGTAGATGTAATATAAATAAAATAAATGTGTTTCAGCTTGTCCAGTATTGAATTCCCTAAGCTCTGTGCAGATGCCTCGGCATAAAGAGCAAAATCCTTTTTGTGAAACGTGGTCACAATGAACTGGATTTTCAGAGGGTAAAATTATGTTTAGCTTTACTCTGGTGACTCTGAAGTCCACCAAAGGCTCCCATCAGGTTCAGTGGAAGCAGAACTGGGTCAACAGAGAGGGTTTCTGATTAAATGATCTTAAAGCAGTAGCTGTTTTCTGTAACAGGTTTAACCTCTTTGCCTTCGGTCAGAACTGGCTGTCATACTCTGTTGAGTTGCCTGTCAGCAGTATAAGGGCTGCTTATTTTGTGGGATGTTCTGTGATACTTCAAAATAAAGTGCTGTATTAACGCCATGGCTTTGCTTCTGTTGGTTTTTAACCAGAAGCTCTGAAACAATGACTACTGCCCTCGTGAACAAAGCTTTTCCTGAAAGCATTGCCCAGTTTTAAAGTTTGTTATCATCCATCCCCTCATGCATTCATCCTGGTGTCTGTATGTCCCCATTGTGTATTTGGACACCTTTAAAGTGTTCGAGAACAAGGTTGTTGTCAAACATATCTATGGTCAATGGAGGGCATAGGTGGCCACCAAGGTCAGCTGCTCAGCTGGTAATATGTATACTCAGAGTTTCCTCTGAATGAGTGTGGGTCGAAAAACAAGCCTGTGTTGGAATTCAAATATCATGAGGTTATAGTGTGAACATCACTCCTGAATAGCAGGAGTGCTGTTCCCCTATTTAAGAGAATTAGACTTCGGTGTTGATTCTCCTTTTCCAAAAAGCAAAGCAAAAGTAAATATATTTCCTTCTATCCTCATCAATAAGGATCCCAAAATCCAACATCCCCCGTGACTAAAGGTTCAATGCATTATTTTTTTTTTTTCATCCATGCTGTCAGTGTCTATAAACTGGAAAGTATCAAAGCTATTGCTGAGTGTTTATGTTAGGCTCCCTCCGTTCAAGCGGGGTGGCTCCTTTTGCTCCCTGGGTCGAGGTTAGTGTTTTGAAAGCTGAAGGCTATTATGAGTTCTGGTTATACATGGCTGGCTCGTAAGTGTGATGTCTGCTTATATGCTACGTGGCTATGGAGTGAGCCAATTGCATCTTGCTAAAATGTTTTCCAAGCACAGACTATGGAGGCCAAAACATTTATAGAGCCTATTGCACGCCATACTTTAAAGTTACTTTCAATTCAGGTTCTAATAATTTGAAACTTTAATAAACCACCTGAGGTGCCAAAATGTATCAAGGTCTAGAGACACAATTTGGAAAAACTCACTGCCCTTTTAAAATAATTTTAAAATATTTGAATGTCTCTGAAGGGCACTATTTTAAATTATTTCTTCTTACCACTCAAGTTTTCCTTCAAACTCATGTGAGTCAGAAGAATGATTTTGGAGAGTCTGGGAATGTAATCATAAGATCTAGAAGAATGGCCACATAAAGCATGCTTCTAGCTTACCTAAGATGTGAGACAGAGCACTTACTATATGCCAGTTTAATAAAAATGTTAAAATAATGAATGGAACCTCTTCTTGTTTTTTTTTTTTTTTAATGATTATTATTTATAATTAGAGTGTATGCCTCTCTAGTTGTAGTTACAAAGGAGGATGCATTCAAGATCACCATGTCCATGGATGTACAGCTGAAATATGCATCCTATGTGGTACTTTCTAGTCTAACTTTAACATTAAAAGTATCTCTTCACGAAAAACTGATGTTGTATCCTAGAATACCTCTTAGTACTCACGGTGCTTCATAAAAACATAGCAGTTCAGGGGCTACAAGAGAAAACTTCAAGGACACAATTCTAAATGTTGTCTCTTTCTACCAGCAAAAATTTCTGCCTGTCCGTGGTCTAGGAGCTGATAACTGTCTAGAAATTCATGGCAAATATCTTAGTCAATACTTTGTGCTGTTTTCCTGTTTCCTGTTCAAGATACTAACCCTCTGAAATGATGCTCAGGTCTGGCTTATGCCTGGTTTAATTTCACCTCTCAAAGAACGTCAAAGAATGAAGACCCAGGCTGTTTGAATTAATATAAAAGGTCTTGGGTGAAATCAAACTAAAAACCTCACTTTTTTTTTTTTTTTTTTTTTTTTTTTTTTACCTTAACACAGTATTTATTTACTGATTTAATTGCTTTTTACATGGAACCCAATTTGGTTGAAGCTAATACAAAATAGAACTGTTGCAGGGCAGAAGAATTGCTGCAGAACTCCCTGCAGTGGCACTTGGAAGCTCTGGTTTCTCAGTGTAACAAGGGCTGGGCAGGCAACTGCATCACACGGTGTGAACTTTGCTCTGTCTGGCTCCACCAGAGCAGGGCAGAGGCTTTTTCCTCCCACCCCTCCCGTTCTCCCAGCAAAGTTGTGCTTTATCATCATCGATATGAACTGTCGCACGCTCTGCCATAGTGTCCCACTTGTACGAAAGCATCAGAAGTGCCAGCACGGCAGAATTCACTCCTGGTGCTGTTAATAATGCTTTTCATCTATGTAGCAGTGTCGCAGGTAGCCAGTCAAAGTGCAGGTTGGAAGAGAAGAGGACATTTTTGGCATGGCTTAAGCCTGTCTGGGTTCCTATGGTTCCTTATAAATTCAGGGTGAAAAACCTGTAATTCCTTTTGCTAGTTCAGTGGTCTCTGCAATATCATTCAGAGACTGAGGCTGGGAAGTTAGATACGATACCATGCTCACCTTGGAGAGGTGGGCTTCACCTTCTGCGATCTCAGCTTCAGCATCCACCACAGAAGCACTATGAGATGTGCTTAGCATTAGACATATACAATTCTGAGCAAAGAACTTCAGTATGTTTTGAAACACTTGAGTGAACAGAGGAAGATTATAAAGATTTTAGGTGTGGTTATAGACTTTGTTGAATCAGGTTGCTGTTTCCTGTGTACTGTTTTTTCTTTTATAAGAGGAGCATATAGATGCCTCTTACTTTGTCTGTTCAATTTGAGCCTGAGAGCCTTTTAGAACTGCTGAGTATTCTTCCTTGCAGAAAAATTCAATAGGAGCAGCAAATGCAGAATGCTTTCAAAAATGAGATTAAAAAAAAAGAGCCAGCATTACTAGAATCTTCTGTATTTAATGCATAAACCAGAAACTAGGAAAAAAGAAATCTAACTCCATTCCTAATGTACCAATGTAGTATCTCTGGTTTCAGCCAGGCACAAATAAGCATGACAGGATACAAGTTTCCTTGAAGCTGGCTTAGGATAGCAAATGATTTATCACCATATTCAGGCAAAGTGGATTTGAATGAGCTTCCATGAGCCCAGTCATCCTTTGTACTTGATACAGGGCCTGCTGGGCTCAAGGGAAGCCTTACTGACCCTCACCACGTCAGGTTCTCCTCCTATTAATGTTAATGGGAGTTTTGCCTGGATTTAACTTGGAGCAGGTTCAGGCACAGACTTACCACCTATAGGAAAACTCACACACACGTGTATACATCACACTATAACTACGATATAAATATTAGTGAGTGGTTTAATTTCAGTATATATTTCCCAGCTCTCAAGCAATGGTCTCATAAGAAATAAGAATAAAAAGCCTTAATAGGAGACACATGTTTTTGTAAATATATAACCAACGTGCTTAGTTAGTCTTCAGTTGTGTTTTAAGATTTACCCTTACTAGCACCCCAGCTTTTCAAGAATGTTTCTTGATTAATTGAAAAGAAGGGTGAGGTACAGCACCGAAAGCCTTTTGTCCACCATATCTGAGTGCTTTCCTCCATTTTGGTGGTAATCATGGGTCCCAGATGCTGAGCTGTGTCGGATATATTTCCCCAATAACAACATCTGGCTGCCTGGCAGAACCTCGCTGCCTGTTGCACTGACAGCTGTTAAGTCCCTTGAAGCTGCTTCATGCTCCAGTAGCAGCACAGATTTTCTATTCTTGGTCTGTCTGAGCAACCATGCTCCCATGGATGCTGCTTGCCTTTGATCCTCATAGCTTAGCTCTTGATCGTTTTCTAGTTCTCTGCTGAAGTACAGATCTCTTGTTGAGCAGCAGTTGTAATGCAAAATACATGCCAGCAGGTACATGGTGTAGTGTCCTCTTTGGTGGGGTTTCACACCTCAGCCCAGCCAATGGGCTCTTCAAACACTGGCACCGCTAAAAGTCCATGTTGCCTGGGTAAAGGCACAGTTCCTTAACCCAGCCCTGGGCAGCCACAAGGAGAAGGTCCCTTTGTTGGCTGCTGGAAGTAGAGGTCACTCTGAAATGTGGCTTGTCTGAGGAATGCAGCTAGGAGCACTGACAGCAGCAATGGAAGGGAAGGAAGTAAGCTAGCATTGCTTTTTTTTTTAAATAGACACACATATGTATGTATATTTGTGTATGGTGTGCATGTGCATTGGTATTAGCTGACTGTACACTTTTCTGGCCTCCTGAAGGCTCTGGGTTGTCTGTGCTGTTACCTTGAACAAAAAATGAGAGTAGAATTGGCTGAAATTTTCCACTTCAGATTTTGATTGGATTTTTGTCTTTGAAAGCTTCAGAGGTACAGTTTCAGCTTCTCTTTCCTTACCACCTCCTGTTTGAAATGAGCTGTAACGGGGAGGGAATACTACAAGGAATAGGAACAGTGCTGGGTGTGGAAGAAAGGGTTAAGGGAGCTGAGGTCTGAGAGGGAAGGTGCAAGGGAGCTGGAAGCAGAGCAGTGTGGAGAAGAGCCAACCGAGTTCTCCAGTAGAACAAAAATTTTTGCCAGTAATGACTGACGTGTCTTGTACTGTGTTTGGAACTAGAGGCACATGGCAGGCAACAGATAGGATGTGCTCTACCCTTGCAGCACTGCTGTGACCAAGCAGTTAAAATAAGAAAAACAAACTTTCTTCTTCAACCATTCAGCCACCTCTGAACCCTGTTACAAGTCCTGTGCACAGCAGCCTTGTTGAAATCTTGCTGCGACACAAGTTTCAAGTCTGGCTCCAGTCCTCCAAAATACAAAGTCTGCTTAATTTTATTTGAAAAGTCCCCCAATTTTTGAGCAATTTCTTATGCAAACAACTATTCCCAAAAAAAGTTTTGAAACTTCTGGTGGAACACATCCTTCTAAAAGTATTCTGGTCATGTCCCTTGCCTTTGATGGAAAAGGCTATGGCTATGTAAAAAAATACCAGTCTGATTGGGAACATACTTGAGCCAACCCACGTGCTAGTGTTAATCAGCACAACTCCACTGAACTGACTTAGCCTTTTCTAGGAAAATGTAACCTAGAACTTGGTTCTTCACCATTGCTCCTAGCAATCAGAGGTTTATAGCCGTGCTCCAAGGATATAACTTCACTGAAGCAATGTTTCAAAGTTTTGTCTGCTGGAGAATGAGATGCTCGTGTTTTCTGCAGGGATCAAGAATCCTAAAGGTCATGATGCTTTTCTGGAAATTTGGGAGAAGGTGTTCACTGCCTTTACTTTTATAGCTAAGTAGTACATAAATGTCCACACGTGTACGTATACAGACACATCAAATGGGCAATGGCTGCTGAGGAAGTTTGAATTTGCAAGTATTAAAGTGAGCTGGATGTAACTTTTACAACTGATGTTGCCCCATTCTTTAATCTACTTAGTGTTGTTACCTTTGAATTTATGCCCAATCTCAGCAGGTCAGTGCCCGATCCAGGTAACCCTCTCTTTACATTGGCAATTGCTACATTGATGGAATTATGACTGTACATTTTCTCCGGTCTTCTGTATATTGAGAAATTCTGGGTATAGCATCGACTGACTCAAGCTTAAATTGAGAGGCAAAAATGTTTCTGAATTACATCCAGTTTATGAGCATTCACAAACAAAGCAAAACTTCATAATCTGGAGGTCATCTTTTGTTATCTCCAACACTGAAGTAAATAGTTCAACAATTATATGACTAGTTTTCTAGTTGAGACAAAATAAAACTAAAACTGTGTTTTAGATACATATAATATTGCTTCATCCTGTACAAACAAGCTGTATAGTGAGCAGTGTTATATTCAGAGTAAGTAGTTATATCTCAGAGCAGGAAAAAAACTTGAACATGTAAACATTCATTATATTACAAATATCTTATTATATTTAAAGTGCTGTTGAATTTAATAATAGGAACAGATTGTATCACAGCAGGAGGGAATATATACATGTTCTAAATTATGGTAAAACATGCAAGTAAATTGTTTTTTCCAAGTGCAAGAAATTTTAGAGCTGGTCAGAAAATTAGAAAAATCTTTTTTTGTTGTTGTATTTGATTTATTTTCTTTTAATTTCCTAGACTATCATAACTATTAAGAGTATTATCATACTTGTTCTGATTAAAACATTGTTAGGAAAAAATCTCTCCTTTAAAAAAAATAATTATGTAAGTCATAACAATAGGTGGGGGTATGTTTATAAGCATATTTTTTCTTTACATAAAAAAAAAGCCAGCTGAACATTAATTAAAATATCCTGATTATTAAAATGCTCTAATTATTACCACAAACACTGGCTTTGATTCAGGGAAGTATTTAAATACAAGCGGGTTTACGTTTTTTCAGTGTCAGGGACTTTCCTGGGTTTTAGTGTGTCTGCATAAGCATTCTTCCCAATTTCAGATCCTCTCCATGAATTAGCGTTGGAAAAATCTTGTCTCCACATGCAAAGAAAGGCACGGTTTGTAACTCAGATGCAGTTACAATACACAATTTCTCTATTCTGATTCTGCAACTCCTCACTCAGGGAAATATAAGACCAAGATATTTTCAGATTATGCAAAGTTGCACGTTTAACTCTCTGTTGTTTTAACCCCCCTGGAAGCTTGAGGCTGAAGCCTGTTTCCTTACTGCTGCAGAAGCTTTTCTTTTCTATTGTGTGAGTGTCCCGGGTTGTTATTGTAGGGTTGTGATCTCGGGCTGTTTGGCTAGCTGTGTTTCTGTTTGAATTTTACTTCAGTGAAGCATTTGATCTGAAACAAAGCGAGCTATATCTGAACTGAATTAAAAGAAGCTCGAATTTGTCGCCTGGCACCGCTATATCTATAATTTCTGCGTAAATTTTGGGGCTTAGAGACAGACACTCTCCCCACACAGTAACTTTTCTGTCTGGTGGGGCTGCTTCAGTCCCTGCTCAGCCCAAAGAAATAGCCTGAAATACATCTCCCATGGGAGTTTGAAGATTAAAAAGTGAAACTCGCAATGCTTTCTGGCCCAGCTTGCAATCACACCGAGAACAAACCGAAACCCTTGTGAATGGATACGCTCGGCTCATTAATTGCTATCTAATTGCAGAAGGGGATAAAAGGAAGCTGGCCCGGTGCGCCCGCCTCCCCCCACTCCCGGGGCCGGGGCGCGGAGCCGCTGCGCCGTCGGGCGGTCGGGACTGACCCCTGGCGGCATCCCCGGCCTCGGATGCTGCCTCCGGTACTGCCCGTCGCTTTCTCTCCCCGCTGTCTTACGCAGTTCTAGATCTCAGGCTCCCGCGTCAGGACAGGCGGCTTTGCATCCTTGCGCAGCTTTTTGTTGTCCTGGTGGAAGAAAATTTCTTTTTCAATGCTCTAAAAAACCCCCACAACAACAAAACACGTTTGAAAACTTTTTCTATTTTACAAATACATGCAAAAAATATATTTACAATTTAAAAGAAATTAGTGCCTCTAAACTGTATTGGAGAGAAGGCAGCAAAGCAATACATGTCTGCTCTTGAGAATTCCTCTTACATAAACTTGACCATCACCTTCTTTCAGGTTTTATCTGAAAACATAGCAAAAGCAAATATTCATTGCTTTGCAGCACACCAAACCTTTTTGACTCTTCAATTCACAAGCTTTGCAGGTTTTCAGCAGGTATTGGTTTTGGGGGGTTTTTATGAACCAAAAGGAAACTCTCAGTGGAAATTTTTCAAGAGAAAGAAACTGATTTTTGAAAGGTCCAAATTACTTGAATCAGACAGGCATTTGGTGCCCAGAAAAGAAAGAAGCAAAGCAACAGTTAGAGCAAGGAAAATGAAATTAGAAGGAAGAGACAAAATGCAGAAAGAAGTAAAATATACCTTAATACTGATATTTTTTCTGTAGAAGTAATCTGAGCAATCCTAAAGAAAGGACCTGGTTCTGTCTCTTTTTTACATAGTGCTGATATACAAGTGCTTGCAGATCCAATCCTGCTTTGGTACCCAGAACCCGGACACATCTTCGGTGTATAATGCTTGGTTTTCATTTTGCCTATGCTAGCTTTGGTGGATTTGCTGTATAATTTAAGTAATGTGCATATGAAAGGATAAATAGGTTTGGGTTTTAGTTTTATTTTTAATGGAGAAAATCTCTATAACTTTACTGAAGCCAGTGGAATAACAGTGGATTTATATTGGTGAGCACAATGGCAGCGTGTTTTGTGTCCTGTGAAAAGCATCTCCTCATGCTTTTTTTTGTTTGTTTGTTTGTTTTTAATTTCCATTCAGGATTGCCAGGATACATATAGTATGTGTAAGAAAGCCTTCTCATCTGAATTAGCAGTACCAAATTTGTTATGTTGAAGTCTCTATTTTTGAAGGAACTTGTTGAAAAGGAAATCCCACAATCTTGTCACAAGTATAAAGATAAATAGCATTCCGACTGCATTTGTGATCAAAGAGCTCAGTGCAGTTGGATTCCCACATTCTTATTTCTCCTTTCAATGTATTCCAAGCTCTCTTCTTATTTTTTTTAAGTCAGAGAGTGTTGTATACTTTTCATGAGACCTTTCTGACCAATTCCCACTGAATCGGGAGGGTGAAGTGAACATATTTGGCTATGTTACAACCTTCTCCTAGTGGGCCATATGCAAATCTCTGCATTTTTCATATGAAACTTCTAATTGTGTTATAACTGCAGCACCAAACGTATCTGACTTCTGTGCTGAGATTTCAGTGAATGGCAGCCACTGTTGCCGCTTTGACAGAGAAGAGATTACAGGAAAGCAGTGATGGGCTCATGCTGCGGACTCTGATCCAGAACCACGCTTTCTCAGCTCATGTAAACACAAATCAGGTTTCCACCCCCTTGCTGATGCCACTGGAAAGCCAAAAGTGTTAGGCACATACTCCTTGGAGTATTTATGGAGTGCCACCTGCTTCTTCTGTCCTCTCCCATTCCCTGGCTAAGGTGCTCTAGGATGCTTTGTATCCACCCTGCGAGTACCAATGCCAGTTACAGTGGTGTAGCTGGCTACAGAGTGATGCTCACAGGCTTTAAGAGGAGGAGAAGTAAGATTTTGCATATGTATCCACAGAGAGATAAAACTATCCAAGAAAAGAAATCAGAACTCGAACCAGAGATTTGCATTCTTTGTTGCAGCTCTTCTGCCCTTTCAGTCATTCTTCGTGCATTCTCACCAGTTCTATCAACACCAAGTGCCTCTGCAGTAAGGAACTCAATAAGCAGTGTTATCTGGATATAACCCAGGATTTGGCCCCAAACAGCTTACATGACTAAATTAGAAGAGCTTGTTTATTGGCAGCTGCATCTTTATATTTTCTTATTGTTTGCTTAAGAGATGGAGGCAGGCTTTCAGTTCCTGTAAGTTATGAAGCTTCATTGTTTTCTTGAGGTATAATTTGTGCTGAATTGAGGATTAAGCTGAGACCCTTTGGGTTCACCTCTTCCAGATGTCCCAGCTGGTCCCTGTAAAGAGGGTAGGCTCTTACCTCACACATCATTTATGGGACATCACACTCACATTGCACAGATATAAAAGATATCTTTGGGCACTAAAAATTCTGCGTTTATGACATCCCCCTGTCCTTTGAGTTTGAAGACTTATGATATCTGGTTTGTATTGCCATGAATTGTATTGCTGTGATTTGATTTTTGCTTTGTAAGATAAGCTGAAATTCATGAGTCATGCCTTACATTAGGCTGTAAATACCATACCATTTCATACCTGATGCAGACAGGGCCCTTTATCTTAAGCAAGTCTAAAGCTGCATTAGCAGTATAGTTGAGTAGTGGAGGAAGTGGATGCACAAAAGTAACACAACCTGCAGGTTCTTGCTAGGTTTTACCAAAAATCAAGTCTGATGGAGCTGTGCTCTGATGGAAGTGGAGTCAAGGACAGAACTGAAGGTGACATGGTTCTCTCCGTTCCTCGTTTTAACCAAGCCTTTGAACAGCACAACTGTTTTTTCTTGTTCACTCTTGTAAGCAGGAAAAGTGTTTTGGATCTTAAACAAAAAATACCCATTTCAGACATTATTAGGGGAGCTATGGTGTGAAGGTCAGCCTTGGCTGACTGAGGCGATTCCCTCCTGGCGTCAAAAACTGTGAGAGGTTGCGTGCTCCTAGTGATCCCTGATGGTGTTGATGAATAAAGTTAATAGAATTTTTAATAAAAGATACAACCACTGGAACAGAATCCACCACTATTTTAAAACATGAAATAGATACTTACCTTATAAAGCTAGAAAGTGTTTGGTTGGTAGCCATGGCAATTTACAGGTGTTAAATTAGCCACAATGGGGCTGCCTAGTTCCCTGATGCAACAGAAATATTTTGAGACTTACAATGAAAAAAATTAATAATAAAGCCCTGCAATATAAAGACTATAAAGTTCAAACAAGAATGGAGAGTGCAAAGTTAGATCTGTATTTCTATGAAATTTCATAAAATGAGATTTCACGCTGTGTAATACAACCTGCTGCTTCAGCTGAAATGAGGGACTTGGTTTGATATTTTCATTAAATGCAAAGTATTTGTGGATACTGGTGGCAATTAGGTGTGCAAATGCAGTCATCAGTTTGAAACTGAGCATATAAAAAGGTATTTTAATAAAAAATACAGTCACCTTGGTACCTGAATCTTACTCTTACTGTATTGTATGGCAGACACTCTATCCGTTAGACTGCAGTCACAGGTTAACAATAAGGGAAATTTCAAGGCATAGAATTAGCTACGGGAAAGCTCTCCTATTATTGAATGAATGCAATAAAGACACAGCAAAATTTACAAGGAAAAATTTAATAAAATATTGACTATAAAGACTGCAACATTCTGTGTCTGCTCCATAGCTTATATCCAAATCTGTGCATGTTCAAAAGTCCATGCAAATTGGACTTAATTTACTTTGCTTTTTCCTTCTACAGGAATATAAAGTGAGCATAACATTTTTCCTTTATTTTATCTATAAATGGTTTCCTAAATGGGAGCTTATTAAAAAGGAGGCAGGGTTAGGCTTTCCAGGATGTTAAGAGTGATTATGTCTTGGCAGAACCAGAAGGGGCTGAGTCCAAGGGCCTGACTATTTGTTAGCCTTTAGCCAACACCATGGATTCCTAATCAGCTTAAGAAAAATGACAAGCGGACTCTTTCCCGGATTTGTTTTCATCACTGCTTCCAATTGATGTTTTTTGGTGTGTTATTTATCTTTGGCTGTGTAGAGGGCTATTGGAACTGCCATACCCAACTTTGCCACGGATCCCTAAGTTTCTCTGTTACATTTCCATATCAAAAAAAAAAAAAGTTACTTTCACTGTAAATTTTCCCTTTGTGATATAAGGGAGGAAAAAAAGAGAGAATTTATAATGGAGACTATGCCTTCTCTCCTTTTTCTCAGGAAGAGCTCAGAAAAGGTAGGTGACAAAAAAAGCCACTCTCTACCTGGTTTACAAGAATGTAAATGTCCCATCCACAGACACAAACCCAAAACCAGTTTCATGTTATGACTCTTAAACCCACAATAAACATAGCCAACTTTAGTTTGCCTGTTGGTATGGCATTGCTTTTCCTGTTGCGTGACTGTTCATCAGTGTAACTTGGACTGGAGCTGTTTTTGGAAAAGTGCATTTGCCAGCTCCTACCTGTGTGCAGAACTGCTCTCCAGAGCGCAGCTATGGTGAAGTCTCCTTCTCTGGCCCTCTTAGGAGGGGATACACCAGCATAACCTGCTGATTACACTATCTCAAATAGTCAAACTCCAACTCCATGTAAACAGCAACATGCATACACCTCTTGAGTGCCTGAGACAGCACATGTAAAGAGCAACAGATCCATCCAAATTGTCCCAGAGAGGTCTGGCCTACGCTGCTATAAAGACTCACCCTGGGTTAGAAGATTTTTTGCAGTTGCACAATTTCTGGAGGAGCTATGTATGAGGAACCTGCATCATACCATCACAGGCAGAAATTTGCCAATGCAAGAGCAATAATACCTTAGGGGTAGTGATAGTGCTTTGTCATCCATGGGCCCAGGATTCAATGCTGTCTTCCAGAAAAAAATCCTCTTGGAAGCCAAAGGCAATTTTTAGCCTAAAGGGAGGCACTCGGTATGAAGTGTTTTGCAGTTTCTGCAATAGTTCGTAGATGAATGGAGGGATAATGACAGTGGAAGGCACATTACCTAAGTGTCGACTGGTCTGAACACTTATTTCTGGGTGTTATCTGCTGTTTCCCTGCATCCTTGTCATCTTACAACCCATGGTGGTCCACAGTGAGTTTGCCTGTATTCTTGGCCTCTAGACAAAGTGACTTCTATTTACTTTAAAACCTGTGGTGTTGGTGTGCCAGCATTGTCAGTGACTCAGGCAGTGATTAAACACAGAAGTATTTTTCCCCACATTTATGAAACGTAAAGATATTTGTTTTGATTCTATCACTGTCACCTCATTAGGCACCAAGAAAGTTAGGTTATACATTGAATCAGTTTTGCACTTGGTTTTGTTTACTTTTCATAAATTAACATGGTAATTCACTGTAATAAAATTCTTCGTTTACACAAAGATATCAAAAGGCATCGTCCATTATTCTCCTTAATGTTACAGCTTTAGAATGTGAAGCGAAAAGCTCTGTTTATATTGCAGCTGGATGGAGCACTTACCACACAGCGTCACATCCCAGATATGCTCTGCTTTAAGAAGCAGCAGAGAAATGCGAAATAATGAGGAAAAAAAACCCAAAATACAACCAAAACCCACACATAAAATAAAACCCCCCAAAATACCTCCTCCATTAAAATGTCTCCCATCTTACTGATGTACTTATCCAAAACTATACCTCCTTCCATTTATGTTATTTTTTCTTGGTCTAGCAAGTAGCAATGAGGCACACTGCTACAGGCAAGAGAAGCTTGAGTCCTACTAGCTGCAGTGTGCAAAAAGGGCTGTCCACAGTCATTAGTGCAAGAAACATCTGCAGTGAAGGCAGTGCAGAATTTGGACAGACTGTGCACTTTGATCATTGATACGCAACTGATCCTTTACTGTCAAAAGGTACTGTCCCACTGTGGTATGGAATGCCTTTCTGTCCCTCTGTGCCTTAGCAGGTTTTGGATTCTGGGTGTCTTTTCCTGCTGATCCATGTTCCTTGAGTTCCCTGAAGAGAAAATGGTTTGTGCCGCTTCAAATTTCTGGTGCTGCTTGGCATTTGCCACTGTGTTATTTCATTCTGCTATATAACTGGTCCTGGAATTTTAGACTATAGACGAAATTGTTCAGCTTACTCATTTCCCACACATGGAAGTGAGGTATTGAAGGCAAAACAAAGTTTAGCCTAAGCTTCTGTTTCTTCTTTTCTTTTTTAGGACTGTTTATTTTTGCATGAACTGCAGGGGAACTGGAAGTGTGCTAGCTCATCTAGCAAGGCATAACTCCTCCTGCTCCCAATGTCTGTGTGCTGTGTTTGTGCCTCCTCTAAACTTGTGGGGGAAAATTAATAATAGACAAAACAGAGAGAGAATGGGAAGGATCTGGTGGGTTAAAAATTCACTTTTGTGCTCTATACCTGGTGATAAGATTCTAGCCTGTATTTGCACCAGTCTCAGTTAATTTCACTGAATGGTGAACACATGGCGGATGAGTTCCAGGCATGCTTTGCCATAGTGCACAACAAAAGCATCTGCAAGAAGAGGTCTTCTTCTCTGCAGTGAGCCCATGATGATTTTAAAACAAGTGTTCCTTGCTGGATATTAAAAATGTCTTGCAACATTGATACTTTAAAGGCCAGGGGGAACATTTTTAAAGCCCATTTTTTTTTGTTAGTTCAGAAAAAAATTGCAGAAGTATTATAAGCATGTATGAAGCAGATACAGCTAGGAATATGTCAAAAAATCTTGCAGGTTTTTATTTTGGGGACAAAAGAATAAACATTATGATGTTACTTAGAAACAGACTCACAATTAAACCTTTCACCTGAAAGATACAAAAAACTTCTATCTTTTGTGTGCTGATGGATGACATGATGATGAAGCATAAATTTTGTTAAATTTAACATTTTCACTCATTCAAGATAAAGGGCAATTAATTAACTACGTTCTCTAAATCAGTAAAGTACAGAAAGATTTATCGTACCATTTCTAAGATGTGGTTTATGGAGCTCTGTTTGTTCACTAGTTACTTGATGGTGGTCTCCACCCAACACATTGAATTCCAGTGGCTGTAACACTGGATAGATCTAACTCCATAAAGAACAAAGTGGGTGTAGAGGACTGACCAAGCTCCTGCAGAGGAGGCTGTCACTACAGCCACTGCAGCCCTGCCTGCAGTGCAGGCAAGTGATTGACCTGCAATAGGGAGGGAAGTCGCTACAAACAGGTCTCAGATCTCATGCCATGTTAAGAAAACCCAGAGGAAGAGACACTGGGATTTTAGGGAGCAACCATATCCAGGGAAAGCTCTCGGGACAGGGAAGGGGTTAGTGTTTTGGCAACCTCTCCTTTTGGAAGGAGCCTCCCCACTCCAAAGTTCATGTCCTCACACTGACCAGAAGCAGGTTAGCAGGTGGCTGGATCTGTCCTTCTCCACCCAGGTGGTCTCCCTCTGCTCTCCCACTTACAGAGAGACTCCTCTTGCCATGAGGGCTTCTTGTTGGACTTGATCCCAAATCCACACTGTTTATGGAAAGATTCCTGCTAAGGTCAATTGCTTTGGTTTGAGTCACTGTATGGAGCCACTTTTGGATTTCGGGAGTTCAGAGTGGGGTCTGAGCCTACATCAGGCATCAAGAGAGGTGAGGGGGACGGTGACAGGCATGGTAATGCCTGTGAAGGGCCAGAGTTGGTTGAACCCGTTCTTTACCTTCCCTCTCTTGCATTTTAGGGATTTTTATGGAAAACACATTTGTAATGTATTCGATTGCATCTATGCAGGAGAGAATTAGATTGGCATAAAGGTAAACAACTGGCAAATTATTCATAACTCAAAATCTGCCCAATGTCTTTTTGTTCCAAAACTTTAGAAATTAGAGACTGCTCACCAGATGTTATAAAAGAAATTACTAATTTAACTGCTAAACTGCTAAAAGGCTCACTCTGGTAATATTTTCCTGCAGAAAATGTCTGTGTCTTGTTAAATGTTTATTGAATACTGTAATTATATTACATTTGCCGTTAAACGATATTGACATTTTTGAATGAAAAGGGGTGGGTTGTTGTTTTTTTTTTTAATCCAGGCAGGATCTATAATATGAACATCTGGTTGCAACCTAATGTGTGGCATTGAAACAGAAAAAAAATCTCTCTCAACTCTCAAAGAAAAAAGTCTTCTGCCAATATTTTTCTCTATGTATTATTTTTTCAAAGTAGCTCCGGCTTTTGTAGCACCAGCTATGATTAAGTACCAGGACTTTCTCACTATCAGCAAATGTTTAAAAGAAAGTAACCAGCAAAGCTTCAGCAAGATGATGGCTGGTGAAAAAAAGGATATATTTAGCAATGAAACAGCTGTTTCTTGAGCAATAACCCAGCTGTTTGGCTTGGAGAATACCTGTTAGAGTTATTAATCATATTAAAAAGTAGAAAAAGAAAACTCTGATTCTAGAAGGCATGAAACAGACATTTTAAGAGCTTTTTTATAAAAAGGTGCCTTTGTCACTATAAGGAGTATAAGAAGAAAGGGGGAAAGATGTCAGAATTTTTTTAGAATTCTGTAGGTATTTAAGAGATGCACTTAATATTGCTGCCAGCTACCAATCAAGTTTCTTTTCCTCATTTAGTGGATGATGCTCTTGTAAAACACTTGCAAAATGCTTTGCATCATAGCGTTTTCCCTATCCATTCCTACCCCTAAGCCTTTCTGTTGAATTACTGGGAAGGGTTCAGATGTGAAGTTGGCTAACTGCACTGCTCAGCATACATTAATTTTTTCCCATTTCCCATTGGGTAATGCAAGACAGAAATTTGGCTCCCTTTGGCCTTGGGACCTATCCATAACTCAAAGAATGTGATTTCTACTGGAGGCTAGAGCAAGGAATATGTATAAAATTCTACCTTCTAGCTGGAATGTTAAAGACAGACTTTCTTTTATAGGGTTTCTCCATCACGCAGTCGATTTAATCAAGAGAGCTAGTCAGTTAGTTCTCTTGATTATATGCTTGTATGCTTGAGCTGAACAGACATGACTCAAGTATTTTAACTGCAATTTGTGCTATAAAGGTGTTACTGGCTGGGAACACCTTCAAAAGCAAAAGTTTCATTGTATGTAAATAGGACCAAATCCTGACTGCTGTATGTGCATAAAAAGCAATTCTAGTGGCTCCATTGTTATTCCAGGTGGTCCTATGCTGCATAGCTGGAATGACCACAAGAAAGACCTATGTACGTAGAAAACACATGCTCTTTGGACAATCTATTAATTCACTAAAGAGTGAAGAGATACATTTCTTTTGGCTAGGTTTTGGGGATTTTCTGACTTAGAGTATTTGAGTTTTCTTTTGCTTTATGTCTCTTTAAAAAATAAGTTAACAGAACAAAACTCAGATCTTTTAAATGTCTCAGACCTGAGCTACTTCTTTCAGCTGGAACAGAACGTAGCAGAAATTTTTTTAAGCAGAATGCAATATTTTGACCAGCCAAAATGAAACGTTGCATTTAGGGGAATCTGAATCAAAGAATAAAGGCAATCTAGTTAAGTTCTACTTTTTCATTTATATCATCAATTTTTGATCAAATTATAAATTATAAAAATGATTTATATTAAACTATATTTATATATATTATATAAATATAATTTTAAAATTATATTTATATATAATATATTTATACATTATTTATTTTATTTATATCATCGATTTTTA
The DNA here is from genome assembly GCA_013400055.1 of Nycticryphes semicollaris. Lineage (NCBI taxonomy): Eukaryota > Metazoa > Chordata > Aves > Charadriiformes > Rostratulidae > Nycticryphes > Nycticryphes semicollaris. Next base: position 360,942 of record VXBJ01004429.1, read on the forward strand.
TAAAATTCCTGTCCATAGGAACAGAAATGTATCTATCAACAATGAAAATAGCTCAGACTTCCATCAAAGAATTAATTCATGCATTGGGGGCTACATGGACTATCATAGCTAAAGTCTGCTCCCATTTATCGTGGTTTACATTTTTTGTAGTGGAGTAATCTGCCTGATGTACTGCAGAATAACTCAAGGGTCTGGCACCGCTCCCCCCCAGCCTCACATGATATAGGATGTATGTGCACACTTGTGCCCTGGGCCTGGACATATATCCCTTGCCTCGCTGGATGTAAATTACCTTTTGCCTTGCAATCCAGTGATTCCTCCACACTTAAGCAGGTTTTGGGAAGGAGGCAATTGAGAGAGCGCATTGTGAGCCCTTTTTTGGCCACCACCAGCCAGTGACTCCATGGCATCTAGCCAATGTATTGCTTCAGCAGCTAACTATACGATGAAAGTGTACCTGGGCTCAGTAATTGCTGGGCCAAGGTATCACGTCCATATGCACACAACAGCTCAGTAAGACAAATCAGCACTAATACTAGTATAATTTTATAGCTCAATGGAATCATTCTTGGCTTGCAAAAGGTATTTGTGTTTTTAGGTTCTCCTTTTTCCCCATGACCTAGCTCACAGTTGTATTTTCTCTGCAAGAGTTGGTTGCAATTCAAAGAGAAGGCAAAACTTGCACGGCAGGCAATACAAAGGCCCACATGAATTTCAGGCATGTGGGCTGGGTGGAGTTTAAATCTGGTTCTTATGTTCAGGACACTAAAGAGTTACAGTTTACCCTGAAGAGGTTTATACACATTGGCATTATATTATCTCATGTAAAGCTTACATAAATGAGCCAGGGAAAAGTGTGCCATAGAAAATATAGCAATCAGTGAGGACCAGAGCTTGTCTCCATCGCACACTGTGTTGTCCAACATCCGTTTTCAGGTTTGTTTCATCTGAGGCCACAGACCCCTGCTGCAGAGAAGTGAGGCTGGCAGATGCTTTTGCAGCAGGCACTGGAGGCCCTGGCAGGCTTAGTGTGAGTCTCCTGCTGGCTTCTGGAAAGGGTAGGTACCACCAATAGCAACAGGTCTGACGTCCATTTTTTTCTCTCTTAGAGGAAAATTAAATGCTGGATATAATTTAACACTCTACACTGTGTTTCTGCAGCTCTAAACAGCATATAGGAACACAAGTGGTTTGGAAAGATGCCATCCCTTTCTCTGCAGGTAGGTATCCATCAGTCCTGCTATTGCACAATGTTTTTCCCGGGTTGACAGTGGAATTTGAAAAGTGGTTTGTAAACTGAAATTTACCAGAGAAGTTTTGACAGCCACCTAGGACTGAAATATATTAATGATAAAGGTAACTACAGGGACACTGCGAAGATTTATGGTTTATCCAGCTGGGAACTGAGCTACCGAGTTCCTAGAGACTCTCATCTGATGCCTCCAGCAGGGCAATAGAGAGGGATGTGAAGTGGCAGATGTGAAGCACAAGCGTGCTGACTGGATGCTCAGCAGTGGTACACTGATTGATAAACTGTGAAGCAGACCATGTCACATTGCTGCTTTAGGTTTCCTATCCTCTGTATTTCATAAACCTAAGAGGAACCCTGTTATATGTGAAATATTGAATTGGATTGAAACTGGCCTGGGAGTTATTAGAATAGAAGGAAGAAGGAGGTTCTGACCAGACAGATAGCTCATCCTAGAACCTTCAGTTCTTTGGGATGCCTCTCCAGAAATACTGCTCTAATTTCAATAACATGTAATAAAGACATACGTAGGTACAACTTACACAATTCCATAATTTCCTCATGGGTTTTTAGATGTATTGGAAAAGATCCCATGTAAATTATCTTCATATAAATCGATCGTACTATAACAACATCATTATATTATTATTAAAGCATTAAAATTATAATGATTATTGTATTATAATTGCATTTCTATTTGTGTATTTTATAATTACGTTAATATATCTAGATGCACACAAACACGCACATAACAGATGTGTGTGTGTATATTTTATAGAAAGATAACCAGAAAAATCTTGCTAATATTATCTACCTAAAAACGTTTGAAAAAAACCCTTAATTCTGTAAGTGTAATCCTTGAGAAAATTTGTTGTTTGCTGTTTCTGAGCCTTTGCCACCACTCTAGAGCAAATGTAGATGTCGATTGTTTGTGGAGGTGTTATGATATGTAAAAAAAGTTCTCAAGAACTTTTTAACCAGCCAAATCATTAATGAGGAATTATCCAATAAGCCAAAGGAGTAAGAGATTTGTCAGTATGCAAAACAAATGTGACAAATATCTTGCCAGAGTTCTCAAAGAAACCCTTCCCAAGGGCTGTTCAGTCTTTCTCATCCATCATATGGAAATTCACAAGCATATATCGTTATATTGATGTGTTTGCTCCTCATGGGATGGGTTGCAGAACCAGAGGAGTGTCTGTTCTCATTTCCCATCGTGAAGCTGGATACTCTGCAGTTGTCTGCTTGCCTGCCAGTCTAGCAAGATACAAATAGTGAAAAAATGTCAAAAGTTAAACATAATAAATATTTTCATCATCTGTAAAATTACATCTTTTCTGAAGTTAGGCCTTCCAGAAAATTAGCCCTATATGAGAAAAATTTTATATTATTAGTTTATCTGTCATTTTATTTCCTTTTTGTCCACGTACACCCAGTCTGATCTCAGTTGGAACATAATTTTGCAAGATCTTGTATTTGTACACTGATTTCTAATGCTCAGCATTTGCTATCACCTTCTTTTTCATTCATTGTTGTTGGCTGGTTGAGAGCACTGTTTCTGTTGTCTGGCTGGATTAGCACACAAAAATTCCTTGTGAAATACTTGTGAACACATCGCTGTTAATGACATTAGAACGGGAACAGTATAGTTTCCAAACATTGTACGTTTATTTTTAGAAGACTGTGCCTTAGTAGCATTTATGAAATATCTGACACACACACACACACACACACACACCCCATCTAAATTCTAACAACATATCATTAATGTTCATTATTTACTTTTACAGAGAGAGGATATAAAGTTAGTCTTCAGGACCCAAGGCTTTGTTTTATATGCACTTACTAAGTGCAGCTAAATCCAAGAAAAAATATACTAGAAAATAGAAGGCGCCAACTGATAGGAGCCTTTTTTGCTTGGATAGTTTTTATTCAGATATGTTTCTCTTGTCACAAAGAATTCAAACACGCTTGCTTGAGCAATGCCACCTGCAGTCTTTCTAAAGGCAGTGATTTTGCTCTTTCAGGTCTCCATTCTTCAAATAATTAAATCCATCCTAAATGTTACGCTTTGAGGTTGTTCCCACTGACTTAAACAGGGCTACCTACCAGTCAAAGAGGTAAGCAGTGGGATTGCAGTGAAAAGACCATCTTCACCCTCCTTTGCCAACAGATGCATTAGATAGATACAATGTGCCATACAAATGTGTACTGACCGGTAAGATATTTGCCTCCTAACTTCCCACAGCTGGCATAAAAATTCTGTCAAAAGCAGCCTGTCATGTGTGGCACTCAGAAAAGGGGAATAAAAAGCCCTGTTCCCATCAGTCTCTGGGGACAGCCGTCCCCAGACTTCTTCAGAATTGGGAATCTTCAGTGGGGACTCCTCTGCAATGGTGCATGTGACAGACAGGTTCTATGCCTCTTTCTCCCAGTAATCTTGTACACAAGGGTATCAGCGATTGTGACCGTGTAGTTCAGCTCTTTCCACAGTTTAGCTTGATGTAATTAAGGATATTTTAGTCTTTTTACCTGAAGAGTGATTGTGTACTCTAAATCTTGTCTATTTTTTCAACTATTTTAGTTAGTCTAATAAAAGACAACACCTCTCTCTACACGCTTGGCCTCAGTTATACCATTAGACCATCACAGCTGCAACAGTGCTTATAAAACATGCATCTAAAAAATAACATGTTTATTATTTTCTTTTAATTTTCTTATAAGGTTGAAGAGAAATGTCAACATTTTTAGAATCCATGAGTACCATGAGCAAAAGCAGGATGTAGAAATGCTGGTGGTCTGATCCCTAATTGGTTTAAAAGGCAATAAATATAGATTGTTTCTTTTAAGACACTGCAGTCACTTTCTTTTCCTAATTCATAGTTCTAGTGTCTCATAGCACTGATAGTTCTGCATGGGCCTGACTCTTTGAAAAGATCCTTATAAGGCTTTGTAGCTCTAAAACAGCTCTCTCTTAGTACTTACTTGTTCTTGGAAGAATCTTTTTTGTCGTGCCACACAGAGCAAAAAATTAAAGCCAATTCCTCTTCTTAGCACTCTCAGCCATTGTACGTATGAGCTTGAAGGACCAAGGCATGCATGACATATTAACTGCATTAACATTGTAGTGTTAGAAGGAGCAAACAATACACAATCTTTGAAGTCAATGGAAGCACCACTGAAAGTTCACAGAATCACAGAATCTTCCAAGGCCAAGCTGTTTGCCCGTTTTCAGTTGTTCTGTATGCACTGGGACAGAGGCAAGTTTATATCTGAAATTAAATGCAGTACACAGAATAAATCTAAACCAGACATGACATCAGAAAATGTGGATGGAAAGAACTCTTCCTCCTACCGAAGCAATTTCTGGGAGGGCGTCCTGCCAAAAGTCCACACATAAGATCTTTGGAATAGGGGGTGCTCTTTCCAGCACCATAACATTTGCAAGAAAAGGCAATTCAGTGCTTTTGGTCCATGATGGAAGTAATAGGAAGTTGGTGGAGGTTTAGGAGATTTTTTGAAGGCAATGAGATCAGGTCAGTACAGAAACTGATATCTGGTTCGGATGCAGCAGGTGTAAATCAAGCCTACAAGCATAAATGAGATATCTCTGGGTTAGGCTAGGTTTACGCTGTAGCTGAAGCGCAGACAGATAACCTAAGGATAAAAAAATAAAAATTAATAATCTGTTTTTCTTGGTTTAGGAAATTCAGCACGAGGTCTAAATCTGACCCAATGTTAGCCCTTCCTCCAAAGGTCCCTTCCCAGCTAAATAATTCTGTGATTCTAGGTATGCATATCTTATGCTGTAGTGTCTTTTGCGATACTGTTGAGTTATAAAAATTTCTGAGTTACAAAATTCCTACGTTTGAGGTATTGGTTTTGTTCAGGAGCCTATGAGATGGTGGCTTAGGCAATAGCTTCATCAAATCCTGTTTTGCTATTTTATTGTACATGGTCTGTATTGTAGAGTGGGAGGGGGTTTAAGTCCTGCAACTGAAACAATTAATTTGTGTAGCTTCTTATGTCGTCCATTCTTTTGTTCCTTTTACTATATACGTACACATATATGAAAAATGAGCACAACTTAAAATTCCTCATTACTAACACTATCTACACACAGACAGCTATCCAGCAGTTATGCTCTTCCTTTATAGAAACACAACTGTAGTCTTTAGAAAGCTAATTCTAAGCCTCATTTCTTTCTTTCAAGACTTGGAAGGACATACAAATCATCACAATGGGTGTTAGTAAAGACTATGTTAAACCAGTTCCAACCTGATGTAAATACATGATGTATATAAAGAGCCATCACCCTTCAAAACATTAGCCTTACTACTTATCTTCTAATATTGCAAATCTATTTTGGCTAATCTATGGAAAGCTATAAAAGTGCCTTTCACATGATGTTGTGATATCTTCAGGCTCTTATGTAGGAGGGTGGTGTCATGGTTTACAGCATGGGGCAAGAAAACAGAAGAGCTTGCTTTATTCCCAGCACTCACCCAGGTTTTCTGCAACACTTCAAACAAGTCATCAGAGGCAGTGGAACTGGATGGGCAGTGGAGAGAGTTGGCCAGAGTAGTTGGCCCCCTACAAGGGGTAAGAAACAAAGAAGGTAAAATTTTCTCTGCCTTGGGTGCCTACTCTAACTGTCTTAAAGTAATACCATGTACTTTACTGTTTCTAAAGATGATATTGAATTATCCCACAGTTTTATCTCTGTAGTAAAGGAATGTTTTCTAGATTACACCATATTGGTGGCTTTTTATCAACTTCTATAGATAACTGCATTTGCCTTTTCCTTGTCTTTTTTTCCCCTTTTCTTCTTTTCAAGTTATCCAGGAAGCTCTCGAGAATCTTTAAACGTATCACTCCAAAACGCACTGCATTATCCAGCATCAAAAAGATAGAATGCCTGAATTTATCAAATTAACATCTCACCTTGACAAAATGAACTGTGCTGTTATCAGAGATTTACATACTTATTCATTGCTATTGCTTGCATAAACGTACAAGTGGGTAATTTCCCCTCAGTGCTTTTAGAAACCTCCAAATGAGGTTGATTCTTTCTGATGAGAGATTCAATTGTTGGTATATGTTTTCCGTGGGTATGATGAAAGCCAGCTAGAATTACTACTGAATGAACTACAGCAATCCAGGATTATGATGAATGGGAGTAGTGAATGATTAGTGACTGATATAGCAAAACATTATTGAGTTTGAAGCGCCTCTAATTAGAGGGACACAATACTTCAACTGAACATTGCCTTGTCAAACATGAGACAAATACAATATTCATCTTTAAGTACTGAAAGCTTTTGAGCGATAAATCAGTTAATCACAAAACGGTGTTTGGTTCTTGTACAGCAAGCTAATTCGCCCATTGCATAGTTTCAGAAGAACAGGGCTCATTTACATCAGGGCTGAATTTGATAAGTGAGAACAAAAACATTGTGAAAAGCTCCTTCAGAACTTGATTTGACCCTGGTCACATGAAGTCCTCCCATCCCATTGCAAAGTTTTGGTCCTATCACTAATCAAGAAGTGACCCTTCTCTCCTACAGCTTCTCATACCTGCCAGGTTCCACTCTGATATACCTCAGGAAACATTACTCCATGCTCAGGCTGCTGCCTGGAAATAACTTATTTGACCCTTGAGTTTGAATCAATAGCTCATTTTTTTTAGTTCTTTGCCCATTACAAAATATGGCTCACAGACTGTGGGGTGGTTATGTCAGGCAGCAGCTGGAATGCTTACCTCTAAGGGCAGTATTTACAAAGCTGATGATCATACTTAAAAAGATGTGACCCATATACAGGAAATCATGGAGATAAAGAAACCCTGTTTTTCTAGTAAAACTCATTTCTAGTGAAATGTAAGAGTTTCTGAGACATAACTCAAACCTGATTGTGGGCAAGAGTAGGTAATAATAGAACATCGCTTCTGGAGGAGAAACCAAGCAGCTCAGAGTAATTGGCTTCAATTAGAGGAGACAGAAAGTAGACAGAATATTGGTTTTTGAAGGCAGGACATTGACAGTGCAGGTCTTTACCTCTTGTACAAAGCAGTATGTATAATCAGAGCATGGGTGGCATAGAGTGGATCTCAGGTTCACCTCAGTTCTCATTTCCTGAAGTTCTCTTGACACCACTGAAGTGTATTAAAGACAATCTTCTCTGGCAGTATTTCAAGCAAGAAGGGGTATTATGAAATGCGGCAAGAGCAGAGAAAAATAAATGATCATCAGTAATGTCCTTTTAACATTGTGTGTGTAGAGGGGGAGCATGAGCGTGTGCACACATGTAAGTAATCTGGATTTAAACTGATTTTTAGATTAAATGCTGTCAGATGCACAAAATGAACAGGAAAAAAAATTATTCTGTTCTGCACTGCTCACATTTGGGTAAGCTTGTCTGGCAAAAACTGTAAGTAAAGAAAAGTGATTGTCATATTGGTGCTGCTTCTTTAGGATGAGTAATTGGTTCTGGTGCTTCACAGAGGCCTTGTTACATCTCTTTTCTTTGCTTCTTTGAAGGAAAATAGAGTAAGGCCAGCACACTGTATATATTAGCAGGTTAACATACTGGGCCATACTTGCACTTTATTGTAAATGTTTTTGGTACTTCTTCGAAGCCTATGTTTACCTTGGGTATTTTCTTAGTTCACACATGTGAAATAACAGCTGGGACTTGCCAAAATACAGCAGTCAAGTTCTGTACATGTAGTAGCTTTAAAACTAACACAGGTGTCCTAGATCCCTTACACAGAATAAACAGAAGCACACGATCAAGAGTGTGTCTAATTCCTCTCTTCTGGAAATGATGTGTCTTGAAATGCTTGATCTGCCAATTGCTTTGGTCTCTCAAGAAAGATGCATCACATGGGTGAAATACTGTTGATTTCTACAAACAAGTACACCTTTTCTCTTTTCTTTTCTTTTCTTTTCTTTTCTTTTCTTTTCTTTTCTTTTCTTTTCTTTTCTTTTCTTTTCTTTTCTTTTCTTTTCTTTTCTTTTCTTTTCTTTTCTTTTCTTTTTGTAGTATCATAACATAAATCTACCAATTTCTCTACCAATTTCTACCTTTTTTTTTTTTTTTTTTCTCAAAGGAAAGGCAAGTACATTATAATGAGCTCAGTTCACTCCTGGGTCACACCAAGAGCGGAAGGATAAGACCTCCATCACTGGAAAGACCACCCAGAGAGGAGAAGGCTGCACTTGCCTAGGAGGGAGGTAAGGCAAGAGAGTCCCTCCGGTTTTCCTCCAGAGCTCAAGCCATGAGTACCAGCAGAAGCCCAGGGGCCCTGGCAGTGCAGAAGGGGCCTGTTTCTTTTCAGTGTGAGTACACCTCGTTTCCTTTGTGCTGGCAAGGCTGTCTGTGAACAAGAAAATTCAAATGCAAGCAGCTGCTTGGCTTTTTTATGGTGCTTTTTTCTTTTGTGGAGAGTTTTGGTTACCGTGATTCTACACTGTGCTGCTGCTGTCCTTGTATCTGAAAGAGAAATCAAATAGAATGCAATGGCAGCTACTATACATGGAGTAGGAACTTGCCATGGGTTTTCACAGCTGTAGCCAACTGGGATTGAGTAAACACTCGAGAATCCTACTGATAATGTACTGGAAGGATGGGAATTCAGGACAAAATTCAGGGAATTTTGTTCTCAGAGCAGTTTTGGCTCCACAAAGGTGACATACATAAAAGTGATATGCCTATGGGGACGCCTGTGCCTGTGTAACTGACTGGAAGTAGATAAACAAGCCTAGGCACGTATAAGAGAGAAGAGCACCTGGTTGCTTCCAATGAAATAGTGTTGCTTTGCAAGGATTCCATTCAGAGTAGCATCCAAAGTATTATAAGTGAAGACACTCACTTGGCAAGTTCACTCAATAGGAAATTGCATTTTGCATAGTAATTTCATTGACCTGCAGTTTCTTATGAACGTCAATTCTCTGGAATCAATGTACTCAGTTTAAGAATTTGTGAAACTGGGCGGTGGTTTGCAATACTAAAAATATAGCTAATTTTGACAAATGCATTAGCATTTTAGCTCTAGCATACAAGATCCTGTAAAAGTATCTGGGTTTTTGCCATCACAATAATAAAATCTAGACATTTATTTCTAATTAGACAGGGAAAATGTTTTCCATAAAGAATATAAAAAATCCCTTAGAAAGGGATAATTATGTACATGTCCAATGCCAAAAGACTCGTTTTCACTGCAGGGCCAATCTAAACTAATGATGCCCATAGCCGCACTGAGTGTCTGCACCTGAAAGTTTGTCTGCTTTTTCCAGCTGCATCAGTTGATCTGATAAAAGATTCTCCTTCTCCTTAGAGCTTACCTTGTTGGTATTGTAGATATCACAGCTCAGTAAATCTTACTGAATGTTTGGTGCTGACCTTTCCGTAGAGGTAAAAGTGCCTTGGATTCAAACCTAGATTCCTGAATACTTTGCTAGTATATAATGTAATATGTTTAGTTTTCGACATTGTGACTGGCCAGGGCAGGATTAGCACAGCATTAATTGATTGCAGGAGGATCAAGGAAATGGATTAGAGCTGCTTTACAACTGAGAAAGTTGATGATACTGAAGGTAAACTCTCCTACTTGGGGACAAAAGATGAAGAAAGCAAGATTTAATGAACTGCTTTGAGAAAAGCATAAAGCTAGTCTATGTCCTGGTTTCCCGGTGTAATGCAGTTATCCCTCGGAATAACTATATTTTAATACAATGCCTGCTTTCTTTTTAACATGATCCTTGAAATTTCTTTTAGGCTGCCTAAAATGTCATGGCTTTTTCCTTCATCAATCAAAACATATTTTTTTTAACTGCAGGATGTTTGTTCAGTAGAACTCGCTGTTTTTCTTTCATTGATTTTCTTTTTAACATGCAGTTGTTGAAAACTTAATTTTGAGTTTAGTCAGCTTTGTTCAAGATGCATTGCTGTTCCAAGTAGAACTTGTGGTATGTTTTCTGCAGTCCAGTGTAAGGGACATTCAACATGATGGATGATGTTTGGAATGAAAAACTGAATGAATACAGGCATTACTAAACCTCCTCTCTCGATCTGAAAAGAGAAATCCCTTTCTTTGTTAATACTTGATAAGAAATTTACAGCGAGACATTGTTGGGAAAAAATTCCTTTGAAATATAAATGCTACTTTAGATTTAGCAGTAAGATGCAACTTCTGGGTTTTGTCTTTTGTATAGAACCCTTCTGAACATAAAAGCATTTTAAAAGTGGAGGTGGGCAGGTGTGGTGTTGCTATTTTGACTTTATGGTCACTTATAAGTCTTTTTATATAAAAGTGCTACTTCTTCCTCTGGAAAACTTTACTCCTTTCTATACTTAGTGTCACCCGCTCAACATTATTAGCAAGCACTGGTTACTGCTACTTTTTTATTCCTGACTAGGAGAGCTCATAATGTCTGACAGATTAATTTGATACCTTATCAAACTGCACAGAGTGGCCCAAATGCACAGTACAAAGTTTTCAATGAGACAAGAATGAACTATTACTATCAGGTAATCTCCTGAAATTCAGCAATTTGAGGGTTTTTTCTTAGTCTCAGATGGGAAAAAAAGTGACCAGCTTGTCCAGGGAAATGTGGTCTGTAGACAGAAGGACTCTATTGTGACAGCTAGATTGTAGGTAATATGGTTTGGTGGGAATATTGTGTCGCTACTTCATCCTCTCTGTCTAGTTTGGCTGCTGCGCTATTTTTCCTCTGGGGAGAATTCAGAGCAGGGACCACAGCTGATTGCCAGGGTGTTCCCCTTGGCAGTGTCAGAGGAGCACATCTGCTCAACAACTACTCCCCATTGTATGTTTGAGAGCTGTTGTCTGTATTTGTACTGTAGGAAAATCAGCTGTAACTGCCTAAGGATCCCACCAATTTGGGTGGGCTTTAAGGAATGAGGAACTGTGGTGCACAGCCTGCTTCTCATACCCGCTGTGAAGAGCATAGTAGAACAAATTTTAAAATAGATTTGCATTGCTTCCATATTGTTAGCAACTGGCAGGCTTTGAAGAGGATATAGATGACATTCTTTAGCCAATCATTTTTGGTCTGTATTCTGGGATTGCTAAGAAAGTGGGGATGGTGTCAGTAGGGTTTATGTCATGATATCAGGTGTGTGCATCCAAAGACATGGCAGACTGGCCAGAACTGAAACCCACTAACCAGAAGGGATGCAGCCCTGCAGCTGCAGGATGGTGAATCACAGGAACCTCTACACAGACATTATTTTCTCCATGTTCCTTCTCAGTTGTGTATTTTTTGGCCATGAAAAGCGTTGTAACATTTGAGAATGGAAGATACTAATAAAGTGGTATCTTTCAACTGCACATCAATTTGCATGCTTAATTTAAATACCACAATTGCCTGCCCAGTGGCTTAATTAGTGTGGCATGAAATTAACATGAAAGACTGCAAGTCCCAGCTGTAAAACAATCAAATAAACAATCTGTTCCACAAGCACATATTTGTTATAACTTTGAGAAGCTAAATTCTCAGCTAGTGTGAACCTGTATGACCCCTTGTTCCAGATGTGGTTTTACACCAGCTGAGAATCTGGCCCCAATATGCTTCATGTCCTAATAGTGCAGCTTGGTAAAGAAGTGGTAACAGCCTTACATGCAGGCAGAATGTTAGGTCATACGGTCTCAGAGGTCCTAGAGGAAAAAACACAGCCTTCCAAGTAACATGAAGGCTGGAGAAATCAAAGCCCGCTGATCCAACATAATCTTGAAAATAGAGTGACAAATAGGGGAATTAACTAATAGCTTCATTCTGAATTGCTGAACACAGGCAGATTTGGCTTCCATACACACAGAATAAGTTGTTACCCAATATGATTATCTTGTTAATAACACAGAAATCTGCCAGGGAACAAGTTGTGCCTGAATGACCACTCCAACTCTGACAGGTTCCCCCCAACACCTCTCCCCTCACATCCACACTTTCCTCCTGCTCCATCTTTCCTGGGGATGGTGCCTGTGAGGAGCTGGGATAAGTGAACTCTCTGTCTCACCCAAGAGAGTGCCATGAACAGCCAGGAGCTTCCCAAGGGAGCAGCACCTGTGGCTTGCCAGATCCACTCCTGTCACTGCTTTTGGGATTTTCTTGCTACTTTCCAAGAAACACATTTCTAGCTCTCATGGTTGCAGTGGAAAAAGCTTAAAACCTGAACTCACACCAGCTCAAAAAAGAGTAAAAATGAAAAGCTCATTTTTTAAGTCAAAGCTATGGCTGAACCCCAGGGCTGCTGGTCTCTAAACAAGAAGAAGCTGCTGGGGTCAGGAAGCAGAGCTGGGGTGAGCTGGGTCTCTCATTCTCCTCTTCCCTCTGTCTGACCCACACCTGTGGGCAGGGGATGAGGTGAGATGTCCTCCAGCAACACCCCAGCTTAGTGCAGAGCTGTGCACAGAGGCATGATGGGGACCACATGAATGAGGCTGCGTGATATTGGCTGGACATCATCAGACAGGAGAGCATGCTGCTTCCTGGAGGCACTTTTGTCTGTGGACAAGTAAGCCCAATGCCTGCTTTCAGAAAAGGCTTTCAGATGTACCCCCGAAAAGGAAAAAGGAAGTTTTGAAAGGTGGGATCTGAGGAGAGGAAGTGACTCATGGGCTCAAAGAGAGATGGGCAGGGAGCGGCAGCCGGCTGAGGCAGCAGAGGCGATCCCCAACTGTGCCGAGTCGTGGGAATGGGGATGAGGAAGGAGCCTGAGGGAGCCAAGCTTCAGGAAAAGCTACAGTCCTACGCTTGCTTCCTGGGCATAGGATTTTTAACGCATCCCCCTGCAGCCAGCTCCTAGGCTTAGCAGCGTGTCTGGCTGTGCCATGCATGTGGGTTTGGAGGTGGCTCCAGCTTCCCTCCCAACCAGCAAGCCCTGGTGGGCCCCATGGGGTGCTGGCCACCCTCCTGAGAGTGCAGTACCCCGGCACAGCAGCCCTGCCTTCCCCAGCTGTGTGGGCACGCTGTTGCTCGCCCCAGGTCCCCAACCATGGCTTCAGCCCTTCACAGGACAATCCTAGGGGAAGGAAGGGTGCCTGCAATTTGGATGAAGAATAAGAGATTTTGGCCTTCATTTCACACTTTGCAAATAGCTGTCTTTGAAGCAGTAGGAGCTGGGTTTTATAGGGGTTCATGAGAGGTGTGACATGAAAGTGGTGTTTGGGACTTTCACACTTCCACTTTGCAGAGATTTTTTTTGTAAGGGTGGACTTTTCTCCACCAATGGGATGCCCTTTTTTACCTAACTGAGGCATAAGCTCTTTTCCTGCATCCTCTTCTGCACCTTGTCATCTGTGTAGCCTCCAGTAGAATGAGTTGTCTCTCTTAATAAGGAAGCTCTAACAGTCAGGACTTTGTGAGAACTAAAGGAGGAATTTCCTGGCTTTCAAACAATTTCCCCCTTTAATTATGATATTCTAATAATATAGCTTTTTTTTTTTTTTTAATTAACTGATCTCTACTTGATCCCTCGTGTGGAGCACTCAAATAATAAACTAGCTGCGATTCTGTTCTGTATCTCCTAGAAAGGAAGTGCAGCCATAGATAACAAGATGCTATATTTTGTTCCTTATATTTATGTATTATTTATTTCTCTGTAATGAGTTGTTCTATGGACCAAGTGAGGTAGACCAGATGACGGTAGTCATTTTGAATGCTGAATTGGACCCTTTTTTGCTGAGATCAGTAGTGGTACAGGACTCAGCCATCTCTGCAGCAGGAGTATTGCTAATCCAAGTTTTACTGGCTTCTGCTTCGTGGCATTGACTAGTAATGTGTGTGTAAACAGAATTGCATATTGGTTAAGCACTTCAGGCATTGTTTAAAGCATCTTCTTCCCCAGAGGACTAAAGAGCTAGAACTGGGAAAGAACTATTTCCTCTACCGCTGAGGTCACAAGAGTGGAATTAAAACAAATGGTAAGAGTTTGCTGTAAAAGCTGAAACTAGTGCTCTACAATTACATCTGCAAAAGCTGTAGGTAATTCAGTTGTATGTGCACCTCCAGAATCAGTCACAAAGACACACATCTTCTTGCAGACAGGTTCAGCCAGTTATTAGTTGAAGATTGATTTGAAATATGTTGCGATTAAAACCCGTGACTATTCGTCAAGGAAAAGATGGATGCAAGATATCTGCTCCTCTGTGCCCAGAAAAAGAGTAGCGTGTTGTAGAGCCTTTCCAGAGAGTTAATAAGGGTTAAGATTCAGTTCTTGGCTACAGCAAATGGCCTTTCTCTAATCTTCATTAATTTTATTTGGTTGTTTAAAGAAAGAGTGTTTTCACATGTCGTCTTATTATCAGATCTTACCTTTTGTCTGTCTTCCTCTTAGGTTTTTCTATGCTTTAAGCTTTTCATTTTCCCCCACATCTAGAAAACCAGAACTTGCATCCTGAAGATTTTGACCTAGGCGAGGGCAAACAAATAGTATGCAGTGTGCTGTATCATCATGCCAAATTTCTTGAGCTTTTCCTAGAATCTACTTTTCATGTAGTCAGACTCTATCAAACTTCTGGAAGAACCATTACATCAGGTAATTATAGCAAGGAATTATGACTCCAACTTGATAGTTTTAGCCTTTTCTAGAAAAAAAAGTGCCTAATCATTGGGTCTGGGAAGTCCATTTGAACCAGCTGCACAGTTCCTTGCTTATTTTATATTCTAGTCTAGGTAATGCTTCATTCTATCAATCAATGACAAAGTGACTGATGGCCAATTGGTAGCAGTATGTTAGTCCAGATTTTAAAGTACTTCTCCATGATAGTCACTGAAATCACTAACATTTAAGGTGCAGACACTTGTAGAATCACCTCAGTGCTTCGTGACACCATGATCCTCACCCTTTCATTCAAAGAATCAGCTTTTCCCCACTGATAACCTTAGCCATCAGCACTTTTTAAAGGGAGTAGACTCTGGTAATGGCCCCTGAGGCCATCTTGTAAGTAACATCTCTCGTCTTTTCATGCAGCAGATGGTGCTACACAGATGCGACAGCAAAGCTCGAAAGTATTTTCCTAGATTATTATTTATTGTATATTATTTGTCTGTACACATCATTTAATCCTACTTCTGATATGTCTCTTTTGGCCTATGAGAACTATTATGAGTTGCATTAATAACTGTCAAGACTAAATTTAAAAGGTTCTTCTAATAGAGTTCTGTGTGTATCAAGTGTCACTGTCCAGAATTTTTGCATCTATGAGGATTTTCATGAATCAGCAATTAGTGTACTTCTTTGAAACCCAAAGATAGCTTAATTCTTACTCCATTTTTTCATTGCCAAACCCAACATGCCTTTATTTATATATATATGAGGTTATGGGCTCCCTCTGGCGGTTTTTGCAAACCAGAAAACTAGCAGAGGAACATAAATCACGAAAACAGTAGTTTTTTGTGTAAGAAGTTGTTGATCCTTTGCAGAAGGCCACATGTCTAATTCTTCCTCTGTCTGTCACCACACTTGTTTTTAAGTTGAGCTAGTTTTTTTTATCAAGGCGTTTTACTGTGGTGATGTGTCTTGAGAGAGGAGAAATGCATTTCGATATATCACAGAGCAATGAGGTAGATAATTCTGCTAAGGGGCTGTGCTCTCATTATAACAGCAAAACTTGCATGTGTCTACTTGTTCTCCTGCATCAGATTTGAAATTACTCCATAACTATTTAGGGTAGAAAACTATTGTTAAATTATTTTTTTCTTGGTAGCTGCTGTGAAAATGATTGATAACATAAATGGAGAGTTAGACTCCATTCTTAAATACCCATTTTCTATGTAGCATTTATACCTAGAAGCTGAAAAGGAAACAAAAAAAGAAAACATTTACATCAACAACAAGTTTCTCTTTCTCCCCAGGCTCAAATACACGGATATGCCTTTTGCTGGTGAAAAGAGGATTTATATAGGAATGTTCAACATTAATTCACAGCTAATTACAAACATACAGAACATGCAAGGTGAAAATTACTTCTAATCATGTTCTGCTTCTGCGGAAGTCGGCGCTGGCTTGCAGGCGGTCTGGAGGTGGGCTAGAATTTCAGTGCAGGCGTGCATGTGGGGGCCAAAGCCGAACTCTGCAGCTGGGATGCTCAGATGCCAGTTGCGCATCTGCTGTGGGACTGCTGTGGGAGCATTTGGGCAGCCAGGTGATGTTCTGAGCCCAAGAAAGTCTCTCACAACAGTCCCCTCAGCCTTCACTATGATCACTTGCCAGATTTTCCTCCTCAGAGCAGTTACATGCCAATCTGGAGAGGAGAACAGGGAACTTCCTTCAATCTGCAGGAGTCCAGAAGCGTCAGGTTAACATTTCTATAGATTTTCCTGCCTTCCAAGGCAGAAAAGCTTTGTTTCCGCTGTGACAAACTATAATTGTAGGAGGCCTAGAATGGAGAGAGATGTAGAATTGAGAATGAGTTTTACCTGTGCAAAGATGTGTGGTTGTATTCAAAATACCTTTGAATTATTGTAATGGGGTTTGTCTCACTAATTTGATCCTTCTGTCTCATTTGTTTAAAATTCAGGAAACAAATCAGTTGCATTAAAATAACATGACTTCCACCTTTTTTATTTTGATTGTATTAAGCAGATATTATTGGATAATTTGGTCAATGGCCATAGGAAATTGCCATTTAATTTAATATTAGAGTCAAATTTGGAGTTAGAAGAGGCTCCAAATCAGCTTATGTCATGTAATAAGGGATGAGCAAAATCCTGGCCCTGTGACAAAAATGGCAATGCTCTCATTTTGTTCCATGGAACCAGGATTTTTACCCAAATGACTTAACTAAAAGTATTGTTGTTCAACCCTACCTGTATAATTATCTTTCTAAAATATGGAGGTAGTTCCCATCAGGTGGCCCCCTCCTTCTGAAGGTGTTACAGGTGTTATGTGCATATTACAATTAGGAAACGTGACTATTTTTCTTTTTAAATAATAACTTCTACTCCACCTAAAGGAATGTGTTCAAAATTCAAAGTCTTTGTCCTGAGTGCCAGCAAAGGGCCCAGCCCTGCAAACTGCTGAACATTCTGGTTCCCATCCAGCAAGGCAGTTGGGCATGTCCTAAATCTTAACTATGGGTCTAAGCCCCAGGACTTCACCAAATAGAAGCTTAAAAGCTCAGTACCCTGCAGAGGCAACCCCGAAACCTCCTCTCCATTGGTCTTCTGCAGAGCTTCCATAGTTTTGTTATAGTAATATGGTAAGAATTAAGCCAATGGCATTTAAGGTATTGTTTTAAAAATATTGTACAAAGATAATACATGCTATATCATACAGTAGATCAATTTTCAAACTGGGAAAATGAAGTTCTCTGCAAGCTTCAGCTCCTTTGTTTTTTCATACAATAAGGAACACTCCTGTAGCATCTTACGTGGTTTTGATTATAGCAACTTGGTGAAGGGGAACTTTATAAACATTTATCATGGATCAAGTGTTCACGTGGAAAGGAAATGAGGCTCTCTTCCTATAGGGAAGAAGTACTTTTTCATAAAAACTATGGCTTCACTTCAGCCAAGCATCTTGATTCGGGACAATGAGCATACACCCAGCCTTACATGTATCCAAATTCCGTAAAAGTTGTCCAGGCTCCCCTAAACACATGAATGCTGCCTGAATCATTGTCTGTTCCACTTGGCTGCCCATGGATCACTTCAGCAATATTAGATGTGCCATTTGGCATTCACAGCATGCAGCTCACCAGAAGACAGATGAGTAAACTTTCCCTTCACCACCTGAAGGATTTGTTTACTTTGCAGTGATTGGCAGTGGTGTCATGTGAAATACCACCGGGCAAATTCCATTTGATTAAATAATTATCACATATGACCAAAAAATGTACCATTATGTATGAAAACAAATTAAAATTCCCCAAATTCCCTCTACTTCCTTCCTTGCTCTGTTAGTTGCTCTTTCATAGGCAAGTGACACAATTCGTGATTTTAAACTGAAAAAGTCCCAGGGTAGGTGTGGTACTTGGAACTTAAAATATCCTGTGCTGATTAAAAATTTTACACAGCTTGTTTAAAACCGTTTCTCTAAGCAAAGGTGGAAAGTATATCACTCAATGGACCCCAAGTCATTTTCAGCACTTTCAAACCCACAGAGCTTTTCCTAGGGAGGGGCTGGACCTGCAAGGAGATTCTTTCTGCCTTCTAATGCAAACAATTAGGGTCTCTTTTTGTGGCCCAGTTTCTCCAGGCTCTATCTGGGCAGATTTCCCAGTGACTTTAGGGCAACTAGGACTGTTAAAAACACTCACAGGGTGGCTTGTAGGCCTGCAAACACTGAAGGACAATGAAACGGTGTGGATCTCATAAATAAATATGATCAATCAGGTACCAGCAAAACTGTAATTTAAATGGGTGCCTGGGGGTCAGGGCAGCACAGCTAGGCACCGCTGGCTGCTTGCTGGGACATGAGATCATGTAGTAGTGTGGCAAAAACATTATTGACGCTGCCTCCTCATATGAAGATGTATCCACAGAAAAATCTTGGCCCACAGAGGCTGGTGGAAGACCCACCATCTCCTTCCCACTTCCACTTATGGCTGCACTTGTTCTGTGTGCGCCTCTGTAAGAACAGCCTAGGTAGTATGTGGGTCTGGCTGGTGGGATGAGGGTGTCCTGTGATGCTGCAGTGCCACCCTCAGCTGACAGTCGCAAAATCAGTTGGACACAGTAAAATAGGAGGAAGTTTGTAGACAAAGGTTGACTGGATTCCCTAACTGGATTGATCTTTCTCTTTAAGTTTCTTTCCTTTCTCATTTTGTTCAGGATGAAGGTGTAGCACAGCTCCTTCTATTACCCATGCAAGCAGAAAGATATATATTGTCTTCTTTTGTGCTTTCTGGTTTTTCATTTTCTGAAGTGGTTTGTTCAACTCAGTCCTCAGATGTCTTCCAAGTACCATTTTGTCAGTAGAGGCTGTGCTAAAAGACAAGAGTTTCAGTCCTAATGCTGTGCGCATCTGCTTGATTGGTCAATATTTCTGGATTCAGGGCAGATTTCCTCTCAAAGTGGCATCACCTCACTTGGGTCAATATCCGTTGACAGTATTACTCCAGACAGGCTTGACCTATTGAAATGTAATGTTTCTCATACTTGTTTCCCAAACTAGCAAGGCTGTTGCTATTTCAGGTGGCTTAAAAATATGTGCACAGTTTGTACTTTGAATGTTTAATAAGCTTAAAACATAAAATATATAATGCAGCTTGAACTTTCTGGTGTTATTTCATCACCAAAAAAGCAAAGTCTTGAGGCTCAGCAATTGCCTTTGTCAGAATGTAAATTCCAGCATGTAATACCCAGGCTGTATGTTTCAGGAAATCAGTATTAACCTATTAGCATGCAGTTTTCCTTGGAGAAGAGCCATCTTCACACTGAGCCTGTATTCCTGCTTCAAACCTTCCTGTCACTGTTCCGTATCCACGACCCAGCCTAAGGCTGCCTTTGACGGTTCTCCAGCCATTTCCTGCATACTGCACTAGCACTAATTGAAAATTTGGGTGGCCTTGCTTATTTATTTTCCTGGAATGTAGTGGGTTATATTTTCATGGCACTTTCTCAGCAGTGCAACGTTTCAATTTCAAAACCGCTGCAATATGAGGAAAATACCCCCCAAAATTAAAAAAATAACAATAAAAACCAGCATACCTTTGATTAATTTTTACAGTAGTTCTTTTGTAAAAATATATAATGGAAAAAGAATTCATTGTTGCCTTTGTCTCTCAAGATCAGAGGAAAGAGCAGCAATTTAAATACATGTACAAGATGATCACATGCAGACACAATGAGGCATGAAAGTTTAAATGTACAGATGCTGTGGAAATGAAAAGATAATATAACGTGTATTCTTTGCAAGTCTTGCAGAGTTCAATAGCTACACAAAGCGTGTGGAGGGAAGAGAGAAGCAGCCCCCCTGCAATCTCTACGAAAATTCCATCGATGTCTGGATGTACCACCGGCACTAGCGCCGTGCTTTGCCTCCCCTGGATTTATGAGGAAAGTAATCCCAAAGCAGCCAGGGGTTAGTGTGTCACCGTTACCTCTGTGCTTGGAGGTACATGTGCTTGAGTATAAGCGTTTGCATTAGATTTCAAGTTTTGATTGAATATTTTCCCCAATCTTTCCCCAAAATTTCAAACCTATGTGGGTTTTTTTTTCTTGTTGTCTAATTATTTTATTTTATTGCAATTTTTTGTGTATACAAAAATTAAAGGTTGGTGCAACCACATCAACATCAACAAATAATATCCTGTTTGTTGTTTTCCTCATACACTAAGTGCAGCTACTGAAGTCCTTTGGTAATCTTGTTTTGTTCCCCAGAATGCAGGCATAAGGAAATTTTTAACGATAGGCCATTAAAATGCTGATTTGTATCTCAGAAATTATTTGAAGGAAGAGTGAACTGAAGGTGGGGTCTGTTTTTACTTACAGGCACACACCTTAAGGATTACCCAACTATTTGAATTTATAAATGTTTCAGAATGGAAACAAAACTGGAGGCAAAAAGGAGAAGAAAACTTAATAAAGAAAATGTCTGCTCCTATTTCTGAGTTTTCAGGATATCATTTTGGGGTCTTACCTATAACTCTGAAATTTGCAGACTTTTTAGTCAAGCACCAAACATTTCCTTGTAAATAATTAAAATAACAAAATAAGAAGGTTGTTGGTTTTTTTCCCCTTTGGTTTGTTGTGGGGTTTTGTTGTTTGTGAGGTTTTTGGGTTTTTTTAGCAGAGGCAGTTTCAACCCAAAATGTCAGCATTCCCCCATTTCCATTTCTGTCCTTGAAAGGTCTAAATCTCACCACTGGGAAACTGAGATTTGGAGTGGGCCTCTCCAGCCTGTTCCAAATCCTAGTTCCAAACTTCTTCACTATACTTTTCCCAGATAGAAGGTTGATTTTGGCAGTTAAAAAGTACCCTAAACTAAGGGTAGTGTAGCAATCGATAGTGTATCTCGCATGTGCCTCATTACAATTAGCAGTGATTTCTTGTTCAGCTGTATGTTACAAATTCCCTGAAGAGTAACACAAGTGATTAAGAGAATTCTTCCTTTTATATTTATGGTTTGTTAATTTTTCCTTGTAAATGTGAGTAATAATCAGTTAGGAAAAATGGGCTAAAATGGAAGAAGATGGTGCTCCCCTGGCCTCATCTCTCCCCAATGAGGGTTTCTGCCCCTTGTCGAGGGGGGCAGGCACATTGTCAGCTCAGCATTTGGCACAACCAAGATGTGGCACGGGATGGCAGGGACTGTGTGGCAGGCACAATGGCTGCTTTCAAAAGTGGGTTTGCTGTCCCTAGAGGAAATTCTTGCTGTATAATCACCAGAGCATAATCTGCTTTAGAAGATCCTTCCTCCAGGCTTGTTCTTTTACTGCCAATGAAGACAGCATCAAGGGGTGTTGGGTTTCGGTGGTTAGGCTCTGGAAGAGAGAGCAGATACTTTAGCTGCAGGTTGGATCTCTTACAATCCTGAACAATAACTAGGGACTTACATATTCATAAATGACAGTCAACGTACTAACTAACTTCTCAAATTCTGATTTTGTATTTTTGCTGCAAACAGTCCTTTAAAGAAAACACCAGGATTTCTGTTAAATCATGACTGATGTTGCCTTGAACTGCAGCTGATAGGTTTGGGAAATGGAAAAGAGAAATGGAAATCATTCTAGCCAGTTTTCACATGCCTTTTTTATTTTTCTGTTGCTAGAAATACTCACACAAGCCAAAAAAAATTGTCTAATCCTGCCGCTTGATCATAACTGAATCATGACACATATCTTAAGTGGGCAAATGCAAGGATATCAGCATAGAAGGCTGGCCAGTACATAGCAAGAACCAAATATAAGCCTGATCCTGGTTGTAATAGTTGCAGAGGACTATAAGGCACCTTATGAACTTGCCTAGTGCCTCCTGCCTCTCAAGGAAGGACTGACTATAGCACCAGGAATAGCGTTGTTCCTGTAGGTGCTTTATCCAGCCAGTTCTTAAAGGCTTCCACTGAAGGAAGTTCAGGCCATTTCCTAAACAATCTGGATCTGTATTGCATTGTCCTCAGTGTCACAGTTCTTCCTTATGCCTCACCAGAATGCTCTTCACGACACTGACTCTTACTTATGCCCTGTCACTCCTAGATATGGTAAACTGACTCCTAACCACTGCTGTGGAACTTTTATCAGGCCTTCAGAAGTGGGAAAATATTTGCCGTAAGTTGGATTTGGATGTGCAAAACACAATAAATAATAAAAACCAACAAGCAGAAACAGAATATTTATTATAACGCTATTCACATATTGACCATAATGTGTATTATAAAATGTGTGTCTCAAAGTAAGTTCTGAAAGTGTGTCTGACGGGAACTTGGCCCTTTTGCAAAAACAGCCCTGAAATCTGTAATGTGCTTGAGTAATTTAACTGCTATGACCAGTCCCACTACTGCAACAGAGCAAGTCACGCAAATAAAGTAAGTCAGGGTCTTAGCTGTGGGCAGAACAGGACTGGGGGCTGTATAAAGCTGAGTCCAACAGGCTACTTAATGTACATGCTTAATTTTAAGTATTTGAGTTCAGTTCTTTTGGTGAAGTGAATAATAGACCTGAATGTGTTTTAAAGTTAATGGGAACACATAAGTGCTTTCTTGGACCACAGCCAGAGTGCTCAGCACGTTGCAGGGCTAAATACAGATTTAACAGTCTAAATTTAGGTCCCCATGTTTTAAAACACTGACCAACATTCTTTTCAGAAACTTCTGTGGAAATTGCTGTAGATCTGAAGTCAAGGCCAAACACCTCTCTCATGGAAATCTGCTTCTGCGTCTAAGAATAAATGTCGCTAAGAAACATTAAAGACTAGAACTGCAGTTCATTAAAATCAAATATTGCCCTGTATTTAATAGGTTTCAGATTAAGCTGTCTGATCTAGTACCTTTGATCATATGTTTAGGGCATAGATCAAAATCCACATTTTAATGTTAATTGCTTGTCTGATATATTAAAATAATTTTTGTCTCTAAAAGGAACTTCATAATTATATCTAATTGATGTAAAATGCAACCTTTTGCTAATAGCATACAATTGTGATACTAATTTGAACATAAACTATCTAAAAAGTTAATTTTTGAAAGAACAAATATACTTGGCTCAGATTGCAGAGTTTAAGTAATCATTTTTTTGACATTCTTGTTCCCTTTTACCCACCCCTATTTTGTAATTTTCCCTCACTTTTTCACCATAGGAAAATTAGAGATCAGGAGGATGGGAGGAAGAAGAGACCAAAGAAGGAGAGAGAGGCAGACAGGGAAACTTAGGAAGAAAAAATAATACAGTCGAGAAGGGGTTTAGAAATAGACAGAATCTTTATTTGTAATATTAAACACACAACCCCTGTAACATTTCCTTTAAAATAAATGTGGGTTTGCAAGTATGTGTGTGCATGATACGCTTATTGTGTTATCAGACCTGATTATTTATTTTTATGTATCAATTGTCAAAAAACAGACCGCATTGTACTATATATTGAACAGTTGTAGTGGCAAAATGGATCTATCTCTGAAATGCATGTAAAATAAAGCTGTGTTCCCCACAATAAATTGCTCATACATGTGAAATTGCAAGCAGATAGGCACTCTGGCAAGCAAACAGTGCTAGTGGCAAAACCCAGCCAACCTTTGGCTACTTGTCACGTCTTCTCTCTCTACAGACACATCAGCAGAGTCATTGAATGGGCCAAGTGAGGGGAAACAACTTGGTTCCACCAAAATGAGTCAAATAATCAGTCAAATAATTGTTCTTTGCTACTTGGTCTGATTTTCATTAGGATACACTGGGATGTGCTGACTGCTACCGGTTCAGAGTTACACTCACTTCCAGCAGAGGGGAGCAGGGGTGTGAGGGGCAGTGATGAACTGTCCCATAAGTGCAGCTCAATTCAGAACAGGAGATCTGATCCCTGCCCTCGCTCAGCATGATTTCAGAAGACCGAAAAAATATCTAATGAACAGTTTTTCTCTGCTTATTCACAAAAGCACAGAAATTACAGCAGTTGTGCCAGAGTTTGGTCTTGTGGAAAAGAGGGGCAGAATCTCACCAGGAATATGAGGGATAAAAATTGTGAAATGGTCTTTGAAATACTGGGTTTTTTCCCATTGAGAAAAAATGTGGCATAATTTTAAGTTGGTTTAGGTTTCAACTTTTTACTCCCCATCTATTGTTTTAAATTATATGCAGTTGATGAAGGTTAGTTCCAAAAGTACTTGAACTGATGCAACTTAGTAGTGACACTCTTGACAGAGCTGTAGTATACAGCATTCAGTATTTTTAGCTGCACAAAGTAATTTAATAATTTGTTTTATTGGTGCTGTTTAGAGAAACAATGCCTCTGGGTCAGTAGTGCACAGATTCCTTGGATAGGCCTTGAAAGGGAAGAATTAGGGTGGTGGTAGCCAAGAAAGTGAAACAGTGAGAAAATTTTGTGTACTGTTGGAAATGGTTTAAAGTGCAAGACTTTATTTTTTGTTTGATGTGGAAAAAGTGACTGTACTTGTTCTGGAAGAAAACTCAAAATATTGTGTGCATTAATTTATACGTTGTTTCTCTTGAAGCATACCAGAAATCATCTGGGGGAAAACACTGATCAGTAAGTTGTTTCTTGCTCTCTCGCTTTTCAGATAAGATAAATATATTTCACTCCATAATTAAGTTCTCTGGCTTCTTCTCTAGCCTCCCAGATAACAGTCAAAATGCTGCCAGTGACAAAAAACTTATTTATGTACCTATGTTTTAAAAAGAAATAGAAATGCAAGATTTAAGTAGATCACTTCCTGGATGTTGGTTTCACAACACAGATCCAGGTGATTTTCAGTTCAGGAGAACGCAGGTGTTCCTGGGTGCATAATACAACACAGGAAATCTGCTTGTAAACTGAAATATCTGTATGATTTTTTCATAAAATCTACAGCAGCTTCTAGATGCCAACGTCTGCAGGAATGTTCCCTCAATGCAACAGGAAAAATAAATGTAAGGGGAACTAAGGAGATGAAGAAAGGTTTTGCAAAGTTTATAGATTTGTTAGAGCAGGCCAGGACAGGTTGGGCTTCTTGGCTCTGCTCCTGGTTCTACTGCCATGGCTTTGGCAAGTTACTGATCTCCGGTTCAAAAGGCACCTATCATGGACATGGAAACATCCCTCTTAATTTCAATCAATCAGGTTTACAGTTAAGTACACATAGAAAAAAAAAGGAGGAGCCGATGAGTTATAGATCAGGTGGCTTCAGTTTGTGGAAAAAATCAAGCAAAGCATCTGCAAGCATTAGAAGACAGACAGACAGATAAGTAACAATGAACATAGATTTGCCATGAACAAATCCTGGTAAACCAATCTGATTTCCTTTTACAATAAGGTAACAGGTGTTATACAAAGGAGGGGAGTATTAAAAAGTCATGTATCTTCATTTTAGTAAACTTTTGGACATATTTCTCAAGAGTAAGCAAAGACAATATGGTCCAGGCTTACAATCTCATGGGATCAGAAAAAGCAGGATTGAGGAAGAGCTAGCAAAATGGGGCAACTATCAAAATGGAGATGTGTATTGGAAGGGGTACCTGGAGAGTCTATGCTCTATTAGATACTTCTTATAAATCATCTGAAGAACAGAATAGAGACTAAGCTTGTTACATTTGGAGACAACACAAAGAGAGCTGCTAAAAGTGCATTAGAGAACAGAATTAGAATTCAGAGCAATTTTCTCAAGCTGAGGGATTATTTTTTTTTTTTTTTTAAGAAAAACATGAAAGATAATATTCAATAGGTACAAGTGTGGTCTATTAGACATAGTATCATCAGTTCCCCAGTTACAGGAAGGGGAAAAGTAAACAGGATTACAGTTGTATAGAAAAAATGTAGAGTGAATCACAGGCTAAAAACGAGTCACTGCTGTTATGGTGTTGTAAAAAGGCAAATCCCATACAAGGGGGTAGGAACAGGAAGACAGGCTGCAAAATAGGCAAAACAATTATTTTACTCTGCTAAAATTTCAATTTTAGTTTTTCCTTTTTAAAAATGTTTTTCACCTGGAGCACACTTGGCGCGGGGCACTGCACTTCCAGAATGTTATGAGTGACTGGAGAAGAGTGCAGGGGAGATCAAGCTCGACTACCAGTCCAGAAAATGTTAAGTATCAGGATACTGATGGGACCACTTGGATTAAAGCAGAAAAGAATGTACAAGGGACAGAGCCTTTAAATATGTAAAAGGCTGCAACAGGGAGGAAGCAAACAGTCCTTTCACTAACAGGCTGAAATTGCTGTAGGGGATATATCCAGAGTATACATTAGAAAAAAAGACTGTTAGTGATAACACTGGGAAAGATTGCCTGAGGAGATGGCAAAAGCACCATATGGGGAAGTCTTTAAGAACAAGATTATAAAAACAGTTATGTTATAACAAAGGAGTAGTTGATCCTGTCTTGAGGCAAGCGAAAGGACAAGAAAGGCTGATTTCTTAAGGTCATTTTCATCCTTATGGTTCTTAGCTCTTTTCTGTTCCTTAGATTTTCCTGGTTATAATACTCACCTCACAAATTCAAACAGAAATAGGCCTGGTTTGGACGTCACCATGTCAAAAAAGTGTTAAGGCAATAGCTGTAAGCATAAAAGCATTCAGAAGAATGAACAATTCTGGAAAGGCAGTTATACAGTGCAGAATCAAAGTTTAATCCATACAGTTTATTAAGAGAAGATATTTCTGTTAACAAGAAGGCGGCTTTCAATGGACAAATGTTGCAGCTACATGAATTTTCAAACAACATTTGTATTTTTTACATGTTAGAATAGCACAGATTGTGTAACCACAGAGAAATCTTCAAAACTGTACTGATTTCTTCAACATTTCTTCAACTCAATAAAATAAAAAGAAGACACCTTTCTAAGAAACAACTACAGAAAAAACTTGGCGTGGGAATGGCTGGAGGAAATTCTGCAGCTTTCAATATTCAGGTTAGACAAGATAGTCATAATAATCTCTCTTGGCTTTCAAATCTGTTTACCCAACTTAATAGAGAGATGTAATGTTTACATATCACTGTCAAATCTGCATACATGGATTAGAAAAAGGCATGAATAAGCAATTACTCTTGTGACCTCTATGAGGTACAATACTTACTATTTACCAGGTCAATATATTATAACTTGTCATTGCTTTCCTCAGTTTTAACACATTTATTAATCTCTTTAACAGTATCTGGAGTTCCATGGAATAATATATTTACATTAGCAGCATTATATATGACAGCAAATCTATACTATATATTAAGGCATATGCATTATAAAATATATATACGATATATAAATACAATAACAGTACTGGTTTTCCTCCTTTTATTCTAAAGAGATGTGTGAGGGCATGTTTCTTTTCTTCAGTGGTTCAAATCTACAGCCAGTCACCACCAGCTTTGTTCTGGAGTCACTGATGAAGGGGCAGGTGATGGTTATCTCATAGTCACTGCACATCAGCTGGGAAAACCCCCACAGTAGATCCAACAAAGTGCAGCACACAGGAAGTTCTTCATCAACAATATTATCCAGGGCTGCTGTGGATCAGAGGAGTTCTGGATGCTGCTCTTGGCAATTGGAGGATTTGCCTGTGTGGATGCCTTGATGAACCTACATACACCACTTATAAAGCTTCTGTCATTGCAGAATTTAGCTTGATTGTACTGTTCTGAAAGGTTCCCCAGGACCAAGGTCTGGATAAAAATGCTGGCAAGAGCTGTTTAGAGACAGCAGATTAAAACCCCTGAACAAGGAAGCTAGGTGACATTTTCTGAAGCAAAGAGCCTTGCAGCTTTTTCTTGCTTCAGCTAACATTGGGGAGGTTGTTTCTTCTCAAGCTCAGCCTCCCTCTTTTGAAGGAGTCACCTCTTCAGTGGATTTGCATTTACAACAGAGGTGAAGATGCAGGCAACTCTGCAATAAAACTTAGTCTGGCACTGCAGTTTGTCACTTGAACTAAATTGAAATTCAGTTTATCACAAAATCTTCTGGGGAGACAGCTCCCTTTATAGACCTCACTGAAGTAAAGGGGGTTTTGGGGCACAGGTACCTGCTCCCAGAGAGCAAGGCTGGAACCTGGATATGTAGTGTGCTGGGTGGAGCCTTCTGTATCAACCAAACTTTTCAAATAGAGGTTTTATTTGGCACATCTGATGGCAGACGGTCAATGACAAAATGCAAACAAGCTGTCATGGAGGAAAAATAAAATTTTGAAATGAGTGGCAAATAGTTACACTTTTTTTTTTTTGTAATGTGATTCCAACTTTACTGTTTTCAGAGGATTGAGGAGCTCTCATCGGGTATTAGCAGAAAGCTGCAGAGTCACTAATAACAACTTTGGAGATAATTAGAGAAATTAATATACCAGACGCACTCATTTTCCCCTGTGCAAAAATTTATAGAACTTATAGGAAAGAGTGAGAAAAGTGCCAGTTATGCACATGACAAGATATTAGACCCTGCTCATTTAACTTGGGCGGCTTTAACCTCTGGAAAAAAGTGAGGAAAATTTCTCAGCCAAACCGCTTTTTACAGTGATTAAGTTCTTTGAGGTTTTATGAAAGGCAATTTGTTTTCCCACTAATGTCCCAGTTTAGGTCTGGTTTGGCAAAACCAAGCAACGTGTTCTTCCCTCTGTGTTATTTCTCTGGTTGCTTTGCCTCTCCTTGCATTAAGATTTTGTCTGAACTTGGTTTTCTCAACTGAATTTTGAACAAAGAAAGAAACAAACTAACAAAAAAAGGTTTGGTATGAAACATTTTTACTTTTTCATTGGAAAGGGATTTGCATTGCCGAGCGTTCCTCTCACACTACAGCACGGGGCGTCACTACGCTGCCTGCTGGGACCCCGACACCGCGCTCGGGCCCGGTTTTATTATCATTATTTATTATTGCTGTCGCCGTTGTTCCTTCTTTGTCACCGCGGTTGCTGCGATTTTATTCTCCTCTGGCTCTTCCTCCCC
>VXBJ01004429.1:390277-401626 GCA_013400055.1 Nycticryphes semicollaris
GGTGGGGTGGTGTTGGGGATGGGGATGGGGACAGAATTATCGTTAACGGCCGTTGGGCTGTGGTGGCGGCTCCTTCTCAGCCCCTGTGAAGACACCTGCCTGTCCCGCCGAGGGAGCGGTGGGCGGGCGGTGACAGACGTGCCGCTGGCGGCGCCGGTCGCCGCCCGCCCCCAGCCCCTCNTCCAACTTTACTGTTTTCAGAGGATTGAGGAGCTCTCATCGGGTATTAGCAGAAAGCTGCAGAGTCACTAATAACAACTTTGGAGATAATTAGAGAAATTAATATACCAGACGCACTCATTTTCCCCTGTGCAAAAATTTATAGAACTTATAGGAAAGAGTGAGAAAAGTGCCAGTTATGCACATGACAAGATATTAGACCCTGCTCATTTAACTTGGGCGGCTTTAACCTCTGGAAAAAAGTGAGGAAAATTTCTCAGCCAAACTGCTTTTTACAGTGATTAAGTTCTTTGAGGTTTTATGAAAGGCAATTTGTTTTCCCACTAATGTCCCAGTTTAGGTCTGGTTTGGCAAAACCAAGCAACGTGTTCTTCCCTCTGTGTTATTTCTCTGGTTGCTTTGCCTCTCCTTGCATTAAGATTTTGTCTGAACTTGGTTTTCTCAACTGAATTTTGAACAAAGAAAGAAACAAACTAACAAAAAAAGGTTTGGTATGAAACATTTTTACTTTTTCATTGGAAAGGGATTTGCATTGCCGAGCGTTCCTCTCACACTACAGCACGGGGCGTCACTACGCTGCCTGCTGGGACCCCGACACCGCGCTCGGGCCCGGTTTTATTATCATTATTTATTATTGCTGTCGCCGTTGTTCCTTCTTTGTCACCGCGGTTGCTGCGATTTTATTCTCCTCTGGCTCTTCCTCCCCTGGGGAAGAGGACAGGGACAAGATGGACCAGGCGGGGCTGGTAAAGGGGTGGAGCTAAGGGGCACAGCGATGGCCGGGAGTGACTTCCTCGATCGCTCCGCGCTCCATCGATTTATCTCGGTCAGCGGCTGGAGGTGCCTGCCCCCGCCGGATATGAAGGCGCTGCCGGGAGCAGGAGCTGCTCTAGGTGCCGGATACGAACGCGGCGGCGGTTGGTGAGTGACAGTCTCTGACCTCCCGCCCCGCTCTTCCTCCGCCGGACAGCTCCGGCTCCTTCCCCTCAGCCTCCCCCTTTCTTTCTTCCCCCGCTCCCCGGGGCGGGGGTGGTGGTTGGGTGTCGAGGCTTTTGCTCGCCGGGNGGATCTAGCCCTTCTCAGGGCTAATGAGGTGGGCCCTGCAAGGCAGCGGGTAGGGCACCGATTTCGGTGTCTTTGGCTTTTGTTTCTCATTAGTGACAGCTCCTGGTTATATGATGAAACGGGGCTTATCTAGGATTGTCTTGAGTTGTTCAGCTCAAAGAAGTGTTTTGGGTGCGCTGGGGCGGGGGGGGTGGGAGAGGGAAGAGGCGGGGAGTAGTAGAGGAAATAAACAAGGGAGAAGCGAGGCCTGAGATCTGAAGAGCTGTTTACTTGCAGGTCTGATTTTCTTTTAACTTTGAATTCAAAGTTAGAGTTTCAGAAATAACCCCACCAAATGAGTGGGTACTTGGGCAAGTACAGTAAGAAAGCACCATAGTAAGGAACCTGTAAAAAATCAAAATAACACCTAATAATAGAGAGATGATTGCTTTTAATGATATCGAACTGGAGTGCTACACTTCCTCTGTGATTTAATATTTTTTTTCCTACTCTACCCAGTTCTATGTTTCTCCATCGTTTGGACTGCATTGCAGTCCAGGAGGGTCATGAGCTGAGTGACCGAACCTCTTTCTTCCTTGCCTCTTCAGTGTCTTTATTAGGAACCTGAAAAGCATCTCTAATCAAGGGGAGTAGTTACCCGAAAATGGGGATGATCCTATTTCCAAAATGGCACTTCCCATACTGTACAGTTTCACTGGTTTTCAAAATAGCATTACTTCTACACTGTCAGTGATTCCTTTTTTTTTTTTCCCCTCTGCTTTTTCTATTTCCTGCAGCTTGCTTGCTTATTGTGGATTAATAGCTTTTACCCATACATTCAAAGGCTTTTAATTGGAAGCCAGTGAAGTATAAAGCCATTTTACCTCTGACAGAACATCAGAATAAAATGAAACTTCAACTCTTCGTTCTTAAGTTTAGTTTCAAATCGTAATCTCACTTCAAGATTACATGGTTTCTGATTGTTCTTAAAAGAAGTAAACAGCCTCTTTTCTCTCTTAGTGTTTTGTGTGCATTTCATTACTGTAAACTTTGTTTTGTTTATGCTTTTGATAAAGTTGTGAAAACAATTAAAGGACTTCTACTAGTTTGTTTTTTAATGTAAACTGCAAATAAACAAACTTGTGGTTTAGGTCTGTTATCTTGCTTTACCTTTACTCACCTGAAGAAGGAAAGGTCTGTAATTTCCTATTTCTATAGTATGTATCACAGCTTGCACTGACCTAGTAAGAAGGAGTAAAAGGCATGTCTTACTGCTGGTTTCTTTCCTGTGGATAGCTTAGTTCACAGTTTTTGTGATTTATGTCCACACTCAGACAACAATGTTTTTACTTAGGTGGGATTTCTGTTGTCTTAAACATCATTGAAAATGGGATGCAATGATTTTCATTATACTGGTATGACTTATCTCAATGAAAATACCATTAATTTACGTTGTAATACTAAGGGGTTTTTTCCTGTATGGAAAACTTAATATTTTTTTTTAAGTGTGTGTCAGAGGTGGAACTATTTAATTAAAAGCATGTTACTAATTAAACTTGTGCTGTTTATTCTAAGTAAAATGTAAAGTTTTCTTGTGTTTTCATGGCATTCATTCAATAAATTACAGTATTTTTACAAACTTGATAGTTGAGTGGTTTTCTTAATGCTTTAATTGCTTTATCAGATACTAGTGTTGAATAGTTAATGTGTAGTCTAAGTTAATGGACAATTTTGGAATTAATTTGAAAAATTCCTTGTTCTAAGTAATGAAGTTTAAAATATAAAAATAA
Source organism: Nycticryphes semicollaris (assembly GCA_013400055.1). Classification (NCBI taxonomy): domain Eukaryota; kingdom Metazoa; phylum Chordata; class Aves; order Charadriiformes; family Rostratulidae; genus Nycticryphes; species Nycticryphes semicollaris. The sequence goes on from VXBJ01004429.1 coordinate 393,292, forward strand.
GACTTTAAAGTAAAATATTCAACAGCCTGCCCTTAGAGCAGTGGGTATTGAGGTACTGAGTGCAGAAACGGTTTCATCTTCAGTACAGAAGGTACTGTTCAGTAAGTATTTATGAATCTCTTGTATTCATATTTTTTTTTTTTTGGAGCTGTAGGATTTCCTGTGAGTATGATCAGAGGTTTTTTTGCTAGGTGTTGAGAGCATTTGGATCAAAAACGGACAACAAAGATGTTAATTCTCCAATTATTTTCTTGAGGTTCTAGTTAAAAGAAAACATATCCACTGATACAGTCTGATCTTTATTATATTAGTCCTCACAGTGAAGCTGGACTAAAGCAAATTAAGTTGGTTTACTGGAAAGGCAGAGGCCACTGACCTCTTTTAGTGATGAAAACATTGAGATACCTTATGTTAAACCATACTTAGTCAATTTCTTTCAATGTCCTGATATGTTTAGCTGTAAATCCAGTAAGTCTTAAGCACTGTACATAAAATTAAACATCAGTTTTGAGTTATTTTAATTGTTTATTCTGCACTTTTCTGTTTTCCTACTTAAAAAAAGGAAAGTAAAAAAGTAATATCGCAATAGGATGCTAACAGAAGACTGAATATAAAAGGTCTTCTTAAAAACATGGATTGTTACAGCTGTTGAAAGTAACCATGAAATAATTTGCAGTTACAGTTTTGCACTTCTGGACAAAACAGCCTGTGAAGCACAGACACGACCTCCGTGTCCTTTGAATAGTTGCATATAACTACATAGTTGTGCAAACAGGCACAGAAAATCTTCTGCAGGAGAAATCAGCAGTATTTCATTTCACAGTGAAGGACTGGCAAATAATACTCGGAAGACTGTACATGTTATAGTAAATTTACTGTCTGTGTGAGTTTTTCAGTAAGAGTGGAATCTGCTGCTGCACTTAAAAGTACGCTAAAGGGTCAAAATCTGAAAAGAGCTAAACATATATATTTTAACAGAAATCAGACATTAGCTCTTCAGCTTAACTTTGACCTTCTGCCTTGGACCACCTACATTCTGTAAATCTGTGCTGTGCAACATCGTCTTTCAAATTACTTTTCCCATGGGAGAAATACGGTGCTTAGTAATGAGGGAAATCTTGTTTGCAAAGGTGCTTGTAGGATGAGGGATGATTAGACAGCACGTGCGTAGCGCAGTCATGTCAGATTGATGTCTCGTCTTTCTGTGCTGAAAGCAAAGGTCTGTGTTTGTAGCTTGTGAAGTACCAATTTAAAAAGAAAGCTGATTAAAATTTTTGTACCTTAATCTGAAAAATATTTTCTGGAATTCCTGTCAGTATTTTAGTTCAAAGGTAGTTGGATTGTTCTCCCAACGTCAAAAGTTAAAGGAAGGGGGAAGGGCAGGAGGGAACTAATTTTTGTGATCTCCTTTGGCGGCAGGGGGTGGTGAGGGAATGTCAGGGAAGGAGGAAGGAAGGAACCTGAAGCAATCTTCCTAGAAAGTCAGTAATGAGAGAAATGCCTGAAAATAAGGGTAATTGTGTGATTGGTGTGTTACGTGCTTTGCATAGGGAAAGGTAATTAAAAAAGTATTTAATATTTTAAACAACACAAAGTCAAACATCTTCTCTCCCTCCTATGGAGACATTGTCTGTAATTGTACTTTTTATATTATTGTGGACGTACTTAGTGCTCTTTCTTCAAAAGGAAATTGATCTGCATGGCCTTTTTTTTTGTACAACAGCTGTTAATTAGTATGCTGACAGTATGTTCAGCATTTTCACTAGAAAATACTGTGATTGCAGTCAGTGATGGGTGTGAAAGTCTGTGTTTCCTTTCTAACATTGTTTGTTTTGGTTTTAAAGAAGGCAAAATTTCTGAGACACCAAGCCCTTAATGGGTCTGGTTTTCTCTTGACCTTAAGAGAAAGATTTTCAGTTTAATTCTCTAAGACAGATCTTAAGCTATATTGTGCCGAAGCCAGTGGGGACTCGGGCAATTTAGCAGTGTCTGTGGATCAGATTACAACATGAATTGGCGATTTTTAGGTATATTTAGACTGGTACCTTTTCTTTTACTTTGTGGACAAACCTAGAGCCATAAACCCTGTATTTGGAAGTTCCTAAAAAAGCCTGTAGCAGTTAAAGACTTAGGATTATGCCGAGTAAAATTTCCTTTTTAAATGCCCAGTTTTGTACTGAAGGCAAACTAAATTGATTTTTTTTTTTTTTAGATAATCCTAAAGTGTCACAAATAAAAAAGCAATGACTTTAAATTTTTTATTCAAGAATTTTGAGAGTATTGGGACGCTTTGAGTCTTGCTGTGGTTTTAAAAAGTGTACCTTGCTTCCTGCTGAAAAAGCGACCATTGGATTTTGGAAAATTCCAAGTTAAGGAGCTGTGTGTGTAGCTGATGGCTTTTTTTCTTGTTTCCTTTTCATCAGCACAGAAGGCAGGGGATCTCCTGTTTCTCATAAGACAACTTCACTACTCTGAAAGCATGATAGTTCCGTACAGCAGATGGGATTTGGGGTGCACGAGTGGAAACGAAGCTTGAGAGTACGTAAGGCAGAGGCAGGCTGAAATATGTCGGAAACATACCTGTGTACGCAGGCTCTCAGTGAAATTCTTGAATGTGCATTTGAGGATGTGAATAGAGAAAGATGCGAATGAATGTGACCTGAGTGCTTCCCTGCACAGAGGCTGGAAAGAGGCGTTTGGGAGAGAACAGGGACAGTACAGGAATCTCAGTAACGCAAGCGCGTGTCTCATTTTTAAATATTTTTGAAACAAAAGGAACTGTCAAAAAAGTCACATGGCAAATGTTAAATTTAGTGTTGCTGTCCTACCTAAAATCTTCCAAGTTAAAACTTCAACCATGTGAACCGTGTAATTACGGTGGTTATATAGTGTTTTTATAAAGAATATTGTGTATAGTTACAGGGCTTAGAAAAAAATCTGTGGCGTCTTGTTTCTTTTCTCTAGAAGGAAAAAAAAAATCCTATCCCATTGGGATTTATTTAGTTTATTTTTCTGAACTTCTGGATCTTTCTGAATGCATTTGCATAAACATTTGAAAAATTTTGATTCTTGATGTATTGTTTTTGAATTTCTGCCTGTGAGTAACATAAGATAGAGGGATGATGAGGGTATTAAGATTCTTTACCACTTTCCTAACAAATAAAATAATGCACAGAAAACTATGAATAACTTCAGAACAAAAGAGAGGGATGAATGGTTTTACTGGAGGACACTAAAGAGAATGACTTCTGGATGAAGCAAATTTTGCTCGATGTTGGAGGTAGAAGCAGATGTAGTAAAGCATGTGCTTTGAAAATTTAGAAATTTATGGGAGATTTATGGCCATCTGTGACATGGTTTTGTGTAAAGCTGAGTTGACTTTTTTCTATATATATATGTTTATATATGGATGTTTAAGGCTTTTCTTAACAATGCTGCTAGATTATAGTGATGTGTCATGTAATAAATACAGAAGCTTTTAACCAAGAGGATGATTTAATTTCTGTTGAGTTGTAATGCAATTTATAATGAAAATAGCGAAAATTTTGGGAGAACCATCTGTGTTCAGACTTTTTTAAATGACATTTTCTGCTATTGATGCTATTGCCCTTTTCTAGCCAATACAGTATGATCAAAACAGATGTTCAGAGAACTTGAATTGGTTTGACTTGAGTCTTGGTAATGAATAGGTGCTGTAACATTAAATATACTAGAAAAAGTGTTCATTCAAGAACTGGTGTAAGCCAGCATGTAGACCTAGTTAATAAATTGGGGGAATAATTTATTTTCAATGTGAAGTTATGGAACTTTACCTTTTTTTGAAAATGTATGTGATAAGGTGAGGTTTTTAGGAAATTTTTCTTAAGGTTTTCCCTAACAAAAATGTCCTACTTCCAAGTTTATGGGGCTAATACTGACACTTGGATTATTGTAGTATTGATTGTAATTGTCACTTAGGTAAATAGATTTTGAGCTGAGGTGAAAATGTGACTATGTAGTTTAGGGCTGTTCAGACTGTATATGTGGATTAAATTAAATTTGTGTGCTGGTGAGTTTGATGGAGGAGACATGTGTGTTTGTGGCAGAGGAGTGGAGAGAAGGGCATCTCTTTTTAAGCAGATTGACTACAACAGATTTTAAAATTGTTTAAACTTTTTATTCAGCTTTTTCTGTTTGAACAGGTGATTGGCAGATTAAACTTTCTTTTTTGAAGTAAAGGAAACAAAGAATTCCCCTCTTTCCCCATTTAAAAAAACTCTGTTCATTTATATCATAGATTAATGTTCTTTTTAATCTATTTTTAGAGGCCTGCTATTTTTACTTCTTGCTGATGGATCACAAAGGCAGTGTTATATGTAGGCTCATTAATTTCCTTCAGGTTGTTTATGGTGTTAGATACTAATGAACAGACCTTCATTTTACAATGGAATGTTTGTGGAAAAATTTGACATTTTGATGTTGTAATGGCATTTGTGAGGTGAATTGTTCTTTGTGGGGAATCTCTACCCTCCCCAAATAAATAACGTGTCAAAACTCCTGATGTAAAAATGCATCAATATATAGGAATGCCATACATCATAACTGATAAGATGCTGTCATTTAATATGTACAAGGAAATGGATTTAGACTAGTCTAGATTATTTTCTTTGACGTGTGATAGATAGAAGGTTAATTGATGTTAAATGGATGCTTTGTTAGCCCTTCATCAGCTACTAAACTAGTGTACAGGGGGAGTGCAAATCATTACTACAAAAGGCCAAGACCAGTATGTTTTCTTAGTGAGGTTTATAGGTCTTTTTTTATCCCTCCCTTCTTTCCCTCCTTCCCAACCACACAAAACACAACCAGCTGTAACGATAGGAGGAGAGAGCAAGCAGCTTTCTTAAACGCACACACACACACACGCTTGCACTCCTGCCCCCCTTTTTCCTCCCCATACCTCAGCAGAGTGACAGCTTGGAGATGTTGCGTGCGAGGGAGTTCAGCTGGTGCTGTGTGGTCTGGGTGTGTGGTCTCCAGCTCAACCGAGAGGCTGCTAACAGGGTGGATGAGAGAGAGAGGGAGAGTGGAGAGAGAGCGAGCGGAGCGAACAAGGCTGTTTACTTTAATTTATTTCGGATGCCGGAACTGTGCCCGGAGTTTCTCCTGAGCCGGGTTCCGCAGTTAGCGGTGTCAATCCTTCCCAGCTGCAGCCCGGCCTGTGATGGGTGCTGAACTCCTCTGCTGAGGGCTCACCCAGCATCTGCCTGGGGTCGGGCCTTTTAATCCCTTGTGACTCAGAAATGTTAATGGCATCGCTGAGTGCTGTGATTATTTTTGCTTTCGCTCTGGCAAGACAGATGGCCACGAAGATGTACCTTGCTGGGTTAAGGCAAGCAGGACCTCTGAGATCCTGAGGACAACTGCATGGCGATTGTGAAAGCAAAACTGCTGCGCTTATTCTTTGGCTATCCTAAAACTAAAATCTCTAGTATGCCCTTCTCGACTGATTGGAATATTCGGGAGCCCTTTTATAAAGAGAAGGGTATTATGTCACTTAATCCTCCAAATCTTTTATTTTTTTGTCATTTGCCCTCTCCATCGCAAAACTTGCACAGCCTCCCAAACCGAAACTGATTTTGGCATGTAACATTGTCCTGTAGGTTATCGTGTTTGTCAGTATTAATATTGGCTTGAATCAACATGCCGGATATGACAGAACAAGACAAATGAGGCTTTGTTTTTTCTGTGTGACGGTGAAATTACTCCCTTTTTAATGTTTGTTCATCTTTTCATTATAAGTAGCTTAGTGGTGTTTTGAGGAGGTTTTTTTTTTTCCCCCTAAACGTAAGATTCGTGAGCACTTCTTGTTTAAATTGACAAGTCTTCTTTTATTATTTAAATAAACATGCATAGATTCTTAATATCACTTGGAATTTCAGCATTGTTTAGCTTATTCACTTCCCAGTCTTTTCTGGCAGGCTTGCAGGAATGGACTTTGTATTATTAATGCAGTGTTGAAGGCTGTGGAAATTCTAGGGCACTGAAGATCTCCAGAGGGGTTAATAAATGTCAGTTATTTTCACAGTGCTGCTTTTTGGGTGCTTTTAAATCTTGGTTTATGTAGATTGTCTGTCTGAATTTATATTGTTAGGAAGATAAAGCACAGAAAAGGTTGCAATAGTGTTTTTCATCATTTTGTAACGGTTTTGAGTACAAATGTGTAGGAAATGTTTTGCTTTGTCGTCCTTCTTGGGGTCGTTTGCTGTGTCCCTTCACTAACTCTCTTGTAGCATGTTGTACTCTGGGGACTCTGGGTTTTCTAGTGAAAATAAATTATTAGATTTATTTAGTAAAAGCATAAGTTTGTGTAGTTTAAGGTGAAAAGGCCATCGCCTGGGTTCTGGAATCTGAGTATTTATTGCTTGTTTAAAAGAGGGCGCTTCATAAATCTGTTCATTTGGAAGGTATTTAGTGCTGTGAAGTTAGTATGATAAGAGTATCTCACCTACTGGTTTTGGGTTGGTTTGTGTTTTTTAAAAAGTAAACAACAACATCTGAGGCATACTCCGATTTGAACATGGGTGATGCTTTGGTCATTCCTCCTGTTCCTGACTCAATTTTAAAACTTGTGTTCTGTCACATACAAATGAGTGAGAACAAATATTTGATACCTGGAGACTTTCATGCTTGCTTGTAGCTTAGACTTTCTCAGCAATGACAAATCGGCTTTTTTTCTTTCCTCCCTTCTTGACAGCTTAGATTCCCTTTGCTAGATGACCATGGCACTTGCATTGACCTTGAGTCTGTCTTCCTCAGAGTCTTTTAAGTTCAGTGTCTGTGACAAAGTACCTATGAAAACTTTAACTTAACGTAATTTTCAGTGTCTGGAACCAACTTGCTGTCGTCTTTTTAAAAGAAGTTACTGGCTTCTAAAACATTTCAACTGCTAATTTTTCCTCTGGTGAAATTTGTATGGTGGGACCTGATTTTTACTCATCTTCCAAAGTTCCATGTCTTCATAATTTTTGTGGTTTTCCTTTGGGATTTGAACTTAGCAGCCAATTTAATATCCTTAAATTCTGAACTTCTGATGTTTGCTTGTTTCATATTCTGATACTTTTTCTAAAGTGGAAAGCAATACTTTGCTTTACAGTACGGATATGGTAGCTATTGGCATTTTACTTTGTGATTTTTCTTTGCATGCCATTGAAGATTGCATGGGGAAACCTACTAAAGAACTGCTTTAAACCAACTGAAGGTTTACAAAAGTAAAAAAAGTAACTAGACTGGTATTTTCCGTTATGTTGGGCTATATTTTTTTTCTTCATTTGTTTTTAAAGTGGCTTTTCTTAGGATAAAGAGTGAAGATGCACCCTCTTTAGCAAGCTCATAATGCTCAGAATTGTCTGGATTTTTTTTTTAACCAAACCTTCATGAGAGGAGAGTTTGAGAAGCTCGTGTAAAGATGAAGATGTTTATGAAAGGCATTTTTCAAGATGGCTTTGTAATAGGTGGTCTTTTCAGAGGCTTTCTAAGTCCTTGCACTTTTGTAACCAGAATTGTGACAGAATAATAGAATAATATGGGCAAGATCGTGTGAGCAGTCAAACAGATGTCAGCCATGTTAAACTGTTGGGGAGACATAATGAGGAAATTAAGTTTAAAAAAAAAAAAAAGGAGGTGGAGGGCAGTTAGGAGGGAAGGAGGCCTCTGTTAGTGTAGAAGATTGTCCATTGCAAAAAAAAAAGTAGTCTTGTTAACACTTCTTCAGTGAGTCTGGCTCCTCAGAGGAAATATCTTATATAGAAAACTTTCTGCAATAGCTCCTAGTCTATATAAGAAGCAGTATTTCAGTAAGAGGGCTGCTTTTAAAATTACTATTGTTATTATTTATGTACTTGTAAGTAATGGAATTTCTCTCTAGGGCAACTTATAGAATTGCAACAAAATCTCTCAGTTGGATCATTGTATCTTTTCATGAAATGAAAAAGTAATTTTATTTTTTTTTCGGCTTTGCCTTAANTGCCTTAAATATTTTTTTAAAATTTAGAAACTTACTTATGGGCCATAGTAGTATACTGGCTAGGCTTCCCAATAAGCAGTTCAGTTATTTTAACTATTAACTTCTTTGTCATGAAAGAGAGGAAATATTATAAATTAACTGAAAGCTCCCAAGCATTTGTTTGATATTTGTAGTAAAGACAGATTCCATAGAGTTCCTTCACTTACTCTTGAAACAAAAGAAACCAATTGCTGTTTTAAAATAATAATAATAATAGTAATAATAATAATGATAAAGTGTTTCAGTGCTGTAGTGCTTTTGTAATGTGTTGAGATTTGCTGTGGTATTCTC
>VXBJ01004429.1:406343-450363 GCA_013400055.1 Nycticryphes semicollaris
CAACTCAACTTTCAGTAACTGAACAGACATCATGTCTCGAGCACGGCAGCCCCCACTTGTAACTGGCATCTCTCCCAATGAAGGCATCTCATGGACAAAAGTGACAATCAGAGGAGAAAATCTGGGGACTGGGCCTACAGACCTCATAGGTAAGTTGNCCACCACCTCCCTGGGCAGGCTGTTCCAGTGCCTGACCACTCTTTCAGTAAAGTAATTCTTCCTAATATCTAATCTAAACCTCCCCTGCCGCAGCTTCATACCATTTCCTCTGGCCCTGTTGTTATTCACTTGGGAGAAGAGGCCAATCCCTGCCTCTCTACAGTTCCTTTCAGGTAGTTATAGAGGGCAATAAAAATAATCCATAAATTCAGGCATGCTGCTGGATGGCTTATCAGGATGACCGTACATTGCTAGATGAACCTTTAGTCTGACTTAGCATCCCGTGCTGAATACCTAGTGGGAATGTGCTAGAAGAGGGTAGATGTAACAAGATGCTCCTTTGTCATTTTCCCAGGCATTGAGAATTTCAGTGTGGAGAATTTCCTTTCAGAAGTTTCCTACATATTGAGAAAGTCACTGAGTGTTGCTGTTCCTTGAACTAGCCTGAAAGTCAGTTTGTGTATCGGCAACAGTTATGACGAAGTGAGTTCAATGATTTAGCCACACGTTATGCAAAGAACTATTTCCTTCACTGTTTTGATTTTAACATGGCAAATTCATTTGAATTGCTGTTGCTTTTGCACTTGAAAGAGGGAACAAGCAGTTTTCTACAATTCTCCTGGCCATTCAGGTCATCCTCATCACTGCTATGTTACCTCCTTTCCAGGCTGAAAAGTCCTAGGGTATTTAAGTTTTCTGCATGTGTCTTTGACTATTCTTGTTGGTCTTCATGTGAGTATCTTCTGGTTTCGGTACCAGTCATGGATGAACATCATCTTGGTTACATGCAGTGTTCAGCATGTAAATGCACTGCGGTGTGCATTTCTTCCATATGATTCTGTTTCCCCTATAGCCCCTGCTAAGCATCTAGCTAAGGTTTTTCATTGTTCTGTCTGTTATAGTCCCATGATTTAATGCTTTAGGGTTAGCAGTCAGTCTAAGCCTGTCATCTGTGAATTTAAGATTTTGCCTGTGTGCATCATGTCTTTGTTGATTGAGTTTTGGCTGCTGTTTTGTAACATCTACATTATAGTGCATCCCCCCAGTCTCATAAGGTTTGCTCTGCATTTTTCTAGTTGTTACACTCTTTACATTCTGTAAATTAATATAATCAGCGAACTTTGTAACCTCTTTATCTTGTCACTTGTGAATATATTGAATGTAAGTGATCCCAGCATATACTCTGTGGAAACTTCCTCATTGAAAACACACCATTTACTGTAACTCTGTTTCTATCTTAATAAGCTATTTATCAATTTGAGGATCACATCCTATAGCTGCTTAATTTTCTTAAGCCTTTTGAGAAGGACTGTGTAAAATCTTCTGGAAATACAAGTTAACTATAGCTACTGGAATTTCCCTTTTTCTTTTGTAAGTTAAGCATGTGTGTACTTCAGTATTCATGTTGGAGACAATTTATCTTATTTGTTGTGGAATCATGACTCCTCTGAAGTCCACTGGAATTTTGTTTGGCTTTGCTAGAAACAATATTTCACTTAATGGCTGTAAACCAAGATTCCCGAATTCCATTCTTGGCCACCACAACAAACTTTATGGTCAATCATAAGCTACTGCAATTTTCTCCTTCACTTCAGTTTGCCCTCTTTCAAAAAGGGAAGTAGTATTTTCCTGAGCTGCGAGACAAGGTTGTGGTACAGTAATGAATCTTTATTGAGAAATAAACAAATAACTGATGATGTTAGAGGTGAGTATATTTCTGTGTGTTTGTGTGGTTGATGTACTCAGATAACTTCATTAGTTCATTGGTATGATCCTCTTAGAAGTGACCAGTGCTTAATCTTGGAAGGAAGAGATCTCCTGAACTGGGCCTTTGTATTACAGCTGACTAACTGCTAATATTTGTTCTTAGAACTTTTTTCAGAGTAACTCTGCTAACACCTAGCTGCTAGTAATCTTATGCTTTGAGGTAAAAATAAGAGTAAATAATGGATCACTTTTTTTTTTTTTTCTTAGCTCAGTTCTTAGCTTTCTCCAGTAAGTGACTAAGGCCCCAGACATGTAAAAATTAATTTTCATGATTAAATTAGGCATGTAAATATTCTGTGACTTGAATGGAAATACTTGGAAAAGCGAGCCTTTGTAGGCATGAGCTTTAAGCCAGTTTGAATGAGGGTTTTATAAGTTTATGACCTGCTATTTGAGATACATTACAGTAAAATGTAAAGCAAGAAACTCATATGTATATACACACACACAAACAGAATATCACATAATAGAAGAATATGCCTTTTTGTTTCACTTAAGAGAAAGCCTTTTAATAATCTTTGTATCTTTAAAACTGAATAAACTTTTTATTTGTAACTCTATAGTTCATGGTACAAAAAGTCAAATCCAGGAGATACCTATAACACTTATGCAGCTGTATTTTGTAGGCATTGTATAATTGTTGATAGATAAGCTTAACCAAAACTGGAAAGTCTTAATGAGAGAATTACTTGTGACTATTTATTAAAAGGCATATAAAGGCTAGAACCCAAGTCTGATGTCTCGAAGATCTTTGTACCATGCAACAGACTAAAATGAAACTTAATTTGAAGGGAAGCTTTTTCTTTTTGGAGGAAAAACTTGTTTTATCTGTACTATCAAAAGGTCTCCCTCAACACACCTTTATTTGTTATAGAAATTGTCTTGTCATTACTATATTTAGTGTGGTAAGTAAAATATTAAGAGTTTTATTTTCTTTTGCATTTTTAAGATACGGAAAAGTCTGTTTCCCTCCATTTCAGAAGTGTCAGGTCTTGTGATATTGCTCTCTTGAGAGCTTTAGGAACCTCTGAGTAGAAAATAATTGATACAAGGATCTTTAAAATAGTTGTTAAAAAAAATAAATTACCCTATCAAATTATTTTGGCTCTGATACTGGTTCTTAAAGTGTTACTTAATTCAAGGATGGATTCAGACATTTGAAATTCTAGGGTGGAAACCTTTTCAGGCGAATTATTTCAGTTAATTGTAGTGCCTACCGGAATGTTTTTGTTCCTTCAGAGAAGTTGCTAGCATAAAACCAGAAGAGAAGTAATAATATAACCGTAATAATATAACCTAAGGTTGAAACCCATGCATCATAAATGTATGATTTTTTTATTTCCCCTCCAAAAAATTAAAACTGGCCTGGTTAAAATGTTGCAAATAAATAACAAATAAAATATTCTTTTTTTCCCCAGGCTTTTTTTGTTTGTGTTTTTTTATTTTGCCCCCTGCCCTGTACACTCCAATATTCAGGCGTCTTTTAAGAAACAAATCTACTGTCCTTGCTCAAGTAAAATCACTTACAGTTGTAATAAGAGTCAGTGCCTTTCTGTTTTGTTTTGGTTTTTGTTGGGTTGTTTTTTTGGTTTTCATTTTCTAAATAGTTTTTGGCAGGAAGTAAGGAATTTTTACATCTGACAACCATGAAAACTGCCAAATTTGTCTGCTGTGTAATGTCAGAGACTTAAATTGTGTGAAAAAATAAATGTGAAGCTTTGGTACTGAGCCACATATGCTGACCCTTTTCTGTCTGTAAGTATTTTTTAAATTGGTCAGAGCTTTCTAGAAATTAAAAACAAAAGCTAAGCCAACAGAGAAGGAACTGTCATGCTTCACTAACTTCTACTCCAGTACAGCCAACACACTAGTATGACCTTGTAATTCTGGACATAAGGCAAAATGTTTCTGTATAAGGATGTTATTTAAGAAGAACCTAATGATGATGTTCTTCAAATTGATACTGCAAAAATAGGATCTTGCCGGTTCTTCACTACAGCAATACTCTCATTAGGAATATGAAAGTTACTATTCTAGATATGCGAAAACCGTCCATCTGTTCAGGCATCCAGAGTCCCAATCTGACCAGAATCAGATTAATCAGTCAGGTTGATCAGCTGGTCAGACTGATTTGGCATGAAGCACCAGGAAGCCTTGGAACTTGTATTAAAGTGAAACTTAACTCTTAAGAGACCTTATAGCGGCCTTCCACTGTTACAGGGGGCCTACAGGAAGGACAGAGAGGGACTCCTTATTAGGGAGTGTAGTGATAGATTGAGGGGTAAAGGTTTTAAACTGAAAGAAGGTAGATTTAGATTAGGTATTAGGAAGAAATTCTTTATTCTGAGGATGGTGAGACACTGGAACAGTTTGCCCAGAGAACTTATGGAGGCTCCATCCCTAGAATTGTTGAAGGCTGGGTTGCATGGGGCTTTGAATGACCTGGTTGAATGTCCCTGCCCATGGCAGGGGTGTTGAAACTAGATGATCTTGAAAGGTCCCTTCCAATTCTAACGATTCTGTGATTTTTATTTCATAGATTCTCATTTGTACTTCTTATGAGAAAGTTTAGAAGAGGAAATAGATGAACATTACATGACTGTTCTTTCATACAACAAGGGCAGTTTAATCAGCAGAATCACGGTCTTGCATCATGGATTTTGTACTGGAGAGATTGGGACAGAATATTTGTCAATTAATACTTTTTTGACCAAAAAACCCTTCTATGTTGACAGAAGTACTGCTAAACAAGGTTGAAGAAAGATTGGGGTGGGGGGGGTGGGGTGGGGGAAGAAGAAAGAAACTCTCCAAATTATTCACAATGAACAAAGTAAGTATGTACAGAGTGGTCTTAAAGACTTTTTGCATGTGGTTTTGATGGAGGTTACATGAAAGTACAACATTGAACAGCAGTTCTCTAGTGTCTGGCAAACAGAAGATCTATTGTACAACATGAAGGAAAAGATGCAATAGCCTGTAACTGGTGGAAGAGATTAAAATAAGCTTGAAGCAGCACTGTGTGCATCTCATGAAATGTCACTAGGACAGATGACCTGAAGTCACCTAGGGAACCTCTGAAAAACATATTTGTGATTCTTTCACTGTAGTTGGCTGTAAGGGATTGGAGGAGGGTCATATGTTTATATAAAATATATGAAGCATCATAAATGTATTTGCATTATAGAATTTCTTAAGATACTTCTGTTCACAGTAGGGTTTTTCTTTTTTTCTTTTTCCCAGGTTTAACAATCTGTGGGCACAACTGTCTGCTGACTGCTGAATGGATGTCTGCCAGTAAAATCGTGTGTCGAGTTGGACAGGCTAAAAATGACAAGGGAGACATTATTGTTACTACAAAGTCCGGTGGCAAAGGAACTTCAACAGTTTCCTTCAAGCTGCTTAAACCTGAAAAAATAGGTATTTTTTTCATTCAAATTCACATCTGTTTTCTTTGATAAACAAATATGATGGAGTGCCTCTTCTAATTAAAATNATGGCAGGGGTGTTGAAACTAGATGATCTTGAAAGGTCCCTTCCAATTCTAACGATTCTGTGATTTTTATTTCATAGATTCTCATTTGTACTTCTTATGAGAAAGTTTAGAAGAGGAAATAGATGAACATTACATGACTGTTCTTTCATACAACAAGGGCAGTTTAATCAGCAGAATCACGGTCTTGCATCATGGATTTTGTACTGGAGAGATTGGGACAGAATATTTGTCAATTAATACTTTTTTGACCAAAAAACCCTTCTATGTTGACAGAAGTACTGCTAAACAAAGTTGAAGAAAGATTGGGGTGGGGGGGGTGGGGTGGGGGAAGAAGAAAGAAACTCTCCAAATTATTCACAATGAACAAAGTAAGTATGTACAGAGTGGTCTTAAAGACTTTTTGCATGTGGTTTTGATGGAGGTTACATGAAAGTACAACATTGAACAGCAGTTCTCTAGTGTCTGGCAAACAGAAGATCTATTGTACAACATGAAGGAAAAGATGCAATAGCCTGTAACTGGTGGAAGAGATTAAAATAAGCTTGAAGCAGCACTGTGTGCATCTCATGAAATGTCACTAGGACAGATGACCTGAAGTCACCTAGGGAACCTCTGAAAAACATATTTGTGATTCTTTCACTGTAGTTGGCTGTAAGGGATTGGAGGAGGGTCATATGTTTATATAAAATATATGAAGCATCATAAATGTATTTGCATTATAGAATTTCTTAAGATACTTCTGTTCACAGTAGGGTTTTTCTTTTTTTCTTTTTCCCAGGTTTAACAATCTGTGGGCACAACTGTCTGCTGACTGCTGAATGGATGTCTGCCAGTAAAATCGTGTGTCGAGTTGGACAGGCTAAAAATGACAAGGGAGACATTATTGTTACTACAAAGTCCGGTGGCAAAGGAACTTCAACAGTTTCCTTCAAGCTGCTTAAACCTGAAAAAATAGGTATTTTTTTCATTCAAATTCACATCTGTTTTCTTTGATAAACAAATATGATGGAGTGCCTCTTCTAATTAAAATATATGTTTAAAATGGATCCACCTCCAGGACAATCTTCAGTTGTCTAGAAAAAGTTCAAATATATCAATAACATGTGCAAATAAATGCATAGATAAACTCATGGTATATGTGAAATTAATCCTTCTATCTCAATATCCTGATAAGACCTTCAGTGACTAATGAAAAGCAGTCTTTTATTTTTCTGTAAGAGTAGGACTGAACTTCTAAAATGTAAAAAAAATTCATAACAGATCCAGTAATTACTCTTAAGTGTACTAGAAAAATACAAAAAATAAACCAGCTCCTGAGCTTTACACCTAAATCCTGAGCTGACAGTCCTTTAAAGGAAGTTGAGTCCTCAGTGCTGTTTCTTACTTGTAATTCAAACCATCCTGCAAGCCAGAAAGTCTTAAGTATTTCTCATGAGATGCCTAACTGTTGAAATGATGTTGCCAAGCAGTCTAGGACCTCTGATTAATCTAGAATCCAGTCTAAATACCCTCTGGATTGAAAATGCTTTTTTTCAGAACACCTCATCGCTGAAGTTGGATAGTTATCTTTTCTAACATAGGGGTTTCCACAAGAACTGTGGAAACAGTTTTTGTTCTCTGTGGTTCAGTGACAGTTAAATAGCATGTAATTTCTCCCACGCTGTACTAAGATCTTAAAAACAGAAAGGTGTATCAAGTGTAAATGTTACACAGTGAAGCTTTTGGTGATGGGAGAGGAGAATTTTTAAAAAAAGGGTAATTATGGGGATGGGGGTAATTTCTGGTGTGCCCTGGTGGGGATGTTAAAGAAGAACGTGGCCAAAAGTATGGCTGGCTGCATTTTTGACTGAGGTCCAAGACCTACTGTGCCTTACCTTTTATGCATTGCCTGTGCTAAGATTTTGGAAGCAAAGTCAGTCCTGTGTCCTCTGAGCCATCCAGTTCTTCTCTAAAATATGCAAATAAGAAGACTGCCAGGTAATTGCTTGCTGTGAAAGTAGTAGATAACAAAGCTGGGAAAGATACCAAAATATACTTGAATGAATGAAAAATACTAACTCTCTGTGATCAGGAAAATGCTCTTAATGTACATGAAACTGTGCTCTGTAAGAAGGTAATGTTTGAATACCATTTTAGAAGTTATAATAAAATAATTTAGCATAATTGCATCCAGGTTGTTTTGCCATGTATCGTCCAATATGTTACCTAGGTATGCATTTTATATTTATCAGGATTTTTCAAATTAATTCAGTATGTCAGAAGCTGATGGTGCTGGACTGCCCTTGTTGTTTTAAGGATCTGCGCTTTGTTTTCTCTAGGTATCTTGGATCAGTCTGCTGTCTGGGTAGATGAAATGAACTATTATGACATGCGCACTGATAGGAACAAAGGGATTCCCCCCTTGTCCCTGCGTCCAGCTAATCCGCTGGGTATTGAGATAGACAAGTGAGTACCAAATGCCTTTAATCCACTTTTTTTTAGTGGTTTTCTCTGTGTGCCTTTGTGAATTCCAGAAATGTTTAATGGTTTACAACGTAGGGAAAGATTTTAAACTACATCTATGTATTAGCTATCAGTATGCTATTTGGAACCCAAAAGAGTTGGTGCACGTTTTATCCTGCTTCATAATCCTGATTTTTGGATCATCAATTAGAACCGGAGATCATCTAAAAGCCTGATGTATTGAACCTCAGTGATGTTTAGATTTTGGGGATTGGTAAATAACCTAAGGGTTTGGATTTAAACATTGTAGTTATGGAATACTTACTGTTGCATTTGAGTTTCATGGGGCTTTTAAGGATGTTTAGATTGCTATCTGTTGCTGAAATTGCACTGTAAAATGGGATTTATTATACCACATCACCTAGTTTATTTTATTGGAATATTAATAATGTTTTCCAACCCACAGACTTCTTTACTTTCCTTCCTAAGTATGGTGAAATTTATGACACTTTTTTTCTGAAATAGAAACTTTGTAGTGAGCGATAAATGGAATTAGAAGGCTTTAAATGGGATGCTTTTACAGCTCCGAAACTACCAAACTCCTAGGAATAACATCAGGTATAATATTTCTATTGATCAAGATACCAGGTCTACCAAAACAAAAGGCTTTAATTTTTCCCTTAAGCACTTAAGCGCAAAGCCTGTGTAATACGTTCTCAAACATTGTAAGAAGCAGTTGTGACTGGTGGACTTTAAAAACTAATTTTCTCTGCTCTAATTCTGTATTCATTGAACCCTTCAGCAACTTCTCCAGTATTTTATCTGGGATCCAAGTCAAGATAACTAGTTCTGTTGCATGTTCCACCTATTCATGGATTTCTCACAATACTTCTTCCACTAAATGTAATATTTACAACACAGTTATTTTTAACTTATTCCTACTTTAACAAAAAAAATCTAATGTAGCATTTGACTTCATAACCAAAATTGATAGTTCTTACAGTTAAAACAGAGTCAATGTGGTAGTTTAAGAACTATCTTCCAGAGACCTAAGCAGCATTATTTTAGCATTTGTTTGATTTAGAGTAATCTGTTTGTGTCTTTGTTAAACAGGAAACCAGTAATGTTATGTTTTAAATGTGTCATCTGAAAGCATTAGAAAATATCAGATTTTCTGTGAAAAAGGAATGTCAGAAATAAGAAATACAGATTAAAAAATAACAACTTTGAGTGAAAAATAGAGAAATCTTTGGGCAAGCATAATACCAAGGCTAGTTCATTGATCTCCAGGTGAAGATTATGGCAAGCACTGCTTCTTAAAAAATGACCAGTGTGAGAGAAGGAACATGAGTCAATATAACAAGTGATTATGTAGAGAGGAGAAGCCTGGTGTGCCCTTGCGTTACAGGTGACAGAACAGTGTTACTAGTTGTGACTATAGATGGACATTCTGTGTTTAATTAAAAAAATGCTTCCCCTGTGGAGAAGCTTTCATAATTTGCTTGAAAAATACAATGTTTACTTTTACAAAATAATCTCTAATACAGTACAGTTTAAACTCGCATGCGTGCAAATACCTGATATACAGGATGGGTAACTAATGAGGAGTTGTACAAGTTAGTGAAAAAGCAATTATAAATTGAGAAAGGGAGTGGATAAACAAGATATTAGTATTAAACATTACTAGACATAGTAATGACTTCACTAGAAATGATGAAAACGGTTAGAATTTTGGGATGCTTTAAAATAAAAGAAAGCCTAATGTGGCGAAGAAGAGTTGTGGATACAAGGACATGGGACTCTGTAGCATAATGAGTCTCTCCTTTGGCTTCTTTTGAACTATTTTTAAATGTGTACAAATGGGGATCTATTTTAATTTTGAAACTGAAGCATTCATTATTGGCTGACTGTGGTGTGATTTATATCCATGACAGCCTGATGGCTGATGAGGAAGGGAAGAAAGTATTGGCTCCGCAAACAGCGGTAAACAAAAGAAAACACTTAAAGAGAGGACCAGGGAGAAAACCAGTGAAAAACAAGTGTGAGATAGGAATAAGCTAGATGGGAGCACCCTGAAGAGAAAGCAGGAAGTGAGCAGACTGCAGGCTGAAAGAGAGAAAGAGGTTCATCCTCTAGAAAGTAGTAGTCAATTATCAGCAAATGATACAGAAAAGACAATCTGCATCATGGAAAAGACTTGTTTCACCTATCTGTTGTGATGGTGGTTTTTTTATTACTATTTTTGTATGGGTTATGCTTAGTTCTAAATGTTCCTCTTGTGGCTTTTTAAAAGCCACCAGTTTTTATGGTACTCTGTTCAATTAAAATGCTTTTTTGAATCATTCAGCTGTGTACTTTAAAGTGTTGCAAATGAGATATTGATCTACTAGAAAAAAGATCCTGTAAGTAATGAACAGAAGTGCTTTAGTGTACAGCATTTCATTAAACTATTAGGCAAGCACAGGGACAAAAATAAGTATTTAGTCTGACTCAGACTTAAGATTGGAGTTTAATTGGGATTGACTGGGATTTAAGGGAACAAAAGGTTTGAACTGTAAATTAATGGAAACAGATAATAGTGGGTCTATCACATTTTATTAATAATTGTAGTACTGCCTGTAGATATATTGTAGGAGTAATGTTTATACTCAATATGCAGTGGAATTCTCTTTTCGTATTCAAATTGCAAGGATGGAAAGTAAGAACTGTGGATGTACACTTACATTCCTGGTTGGTTTTATATACAGTAAAGATATTTAAAATGTTATATATATATATATATATATATAATATGGGATGTGCAAGCCACTATCTTTCAGCCTTCAAGTTTATCAAATAATAAGTATATGTAAGTTCTGGCTGATAAGTTCTGGCATTAATTGACATTCTTGTGCTGTACATCTAGCACTTAGATTCTAGCAACTTAGAATCTCAGTTGCTAAATGACAAAATTATTCGTGTTGTAATGAAAATTGCTGGTTGTTCTGTTTCAGTGGTGATCATTAAAGTCACAAATGTATTTGTAGAAGAGTGTTTGCACACATTTGTTCTCCTGCCTTGCTAACAGTTGTTTGTTCATTTTAAAACACAGAATTGATCCAAATAGATGAGGGTTGGGGTTCTTATACATTTTTATCACTTAGTGTGTATTTAGTACATGCTATGAAGTATTTCAGTGACACCAGAGAATAGGTATTTAAAATATTTTCATCCTTGAGTTCTCGTTTTTTAATTTTCAGAATGGAGTAAAGACTTTAGTTTTCTGTCATCATCTTTTTATGCTGGCTTTAAATGCAAAGCAGGTCTGTGCCACCTTTTTCCCTAAGGAATGTTCCTGGCTGTGGTGTTATGCAGATGTAGCCAAAACCCTTAGGGAAGACTTCAATACCTTGCAGGAAGAAAAAGAGTATACAGAATAGTCACCACAGTCTGAGAAATGTGGGAACTTGTTATAAAAGTTCCAACAGTAACAACAATGTTGCAGTTCTTGACTTAGTTCTAGTGGTTAGAGCTGTTACAAGAGTAATCCAACGTAGGATTGTTCAGAATTTTAAATAGTTCTGGAGACAATCTGTGATGCCCGTTTCATAAAGACACTAGTTGAAATGTGTTGATGGAAAACTTATATCTACAGAAGATTCATGAATGAAATGTTTATTCAGATGTACCCCTCTTCCTCTCCTGCTCGGTAAGTCCTTGTTTAATCAAAGGTTCCCTGCCTCCTCTACCTACTCTGTCAGACTAGGAGAATCCAATCTGCAAAGCAGTAACAGCAGTCAGACCTAGTGGTGGTTAGAAAATTTTTGAATAGCATTTATTGTTTTGTATGTCACAGAGGTCATTATGGTGGATCCATCTCGTACATGAAAGCAAATGTTGACATGCTAAGTACATTCCACATACTTCTGTATCCACCCACTCAATACAGATGCTTCCCTCTTCCCACGCCAGCTTCCAAAACAGTTCGTCTGGGAGTGGGGAACAGATGATCTTACGCTGCCACCTAATGGTAAATGTCAGCTTGATGTCATGATATAGGAAGAGACTTTCTGCAGGCTTTGATATTTAATTTTAAGTGGCCTGTATGCCACTTAAAGGCAGTCAATGTCATCCGTGAACGCGATGAACTTGTGGCAACTTGTATCACAAAGATGCACGTGGAAAAGCTATGAAACCTGCAGGAGAGAAATGTGGTATATGGTAGTGTATAGTCACAGTTTTATGATGTTGAAGAATGTAGTAACATGTACTTCTTGTAAGGCTGATGTATCAGTTGCGGCTTCCAGCCTATAATCTGTTAGTAGATGTCTTTTATGACATTCTTCAATTTCTGGAATGTGTTTGTCACTTTGTTGTCGTATTTCCCAAGGCTACTGGGGAGTAATTGCCAGAGTACATCCTTGTCTTTTTGCTGGTGGAAAGATCTTTGTTAACACCTTCGGTTTTGTTGTGTTTAGTCTACCCCAGTGTCCCTTATGCTGGTCGTTTTGCATGCATTAGTAACACAGTACAGCTGGTATAAAGCCTGCTTCTAGGAGTCCGAGCGGTACCAGACAGAGGGGAAGTGTACAGCAGCTCTAGCTGGAGCTTGTTTATGCTGGTTGCTATTCAGAATCTGTGTTTACTTAAAGTTGCTCCTTTTTGACCTATAAACTTCTGTGGAATTGAGGTTCAAGTTACCTTTAGGTAGCTGTATCCTGTTTTGGGACCTGCCTTTAATCTGCAAATATTGTCATGTATGCTGGAAAGCATATTAGGAGATTCTGAAACTCTGGGAGCAAAATAATCTCTACAGGAAAACTTACAATTTGGTAAGCTGCATTCAGAATGCTCTTCATTAAAATCCGTTGCGTTCTGGTGGTGTTACTCAATTGTGACTGCTTGGAGGCTGTAATCACTCAGGGGGATTACAACTAATCTTACACCTCTGGAGAACGTAAATGCTCTGTATGTGCACCAGTTCTGTAGTAGAATACAAAAGAGCTGATATCTGCCGTGATGTTAAATTAGATTTGTTGAGTCTCAAGCTATACAGAACTTAGTTTAGGGTAGTGGAGGGAGGGACGTCTGTTGATGGGCACATGCAGCACAAGTGAATTGAACTGATTATAACATGTGCTTTTGATCCAAAGTAGATGTGCACGCCACTTACGCGGAAGCAAGGACCGCTACATCTAATACTACATAGCTATATAAAATATACTCCAAATATGTTTGAGGGAAGTAAAAGTACATAGTGACTTTAAAACAAATTTTTTTTATTATACTTCTCATACATCTAAACAGTATGTGAAATCTTGATTACTTTTACATTTAAAATTGTTGCTGATGGATAAGACTACTTTAAAATGTTAACTAGAAGTCTAGTACCAGATCTGATTCTGTTTTTAAAAAAAAGCCTTCCTAGTAGAAAGTATTATTATATAAATCCAATATGTGCACCTCTTGCTGAAGTTGTAAAAATAGCAAAATACGTGGAGTTGGTGAGGATGGTAAACTTTTTTTTCCTGAGGTTTTCTGGATTCAGTTTGTGGTTTCCAGTTTCTTTTGCAGTGATTGCTATTTAATCAATGATAAATATTCAGAGTTGATTACTGAAGTGATCCTTGTATACTGACAAATCAACAGAAAAATGATCAATTTCATTGCATGTCAGCATGGTCTCAACTCCTGCGACTAGTTCATATTCACACCGTAATGCTGAAAATGAGTAAGACAGAAAAACTTTCTCAAGTCACATGTGTGCTTGTTTATAAGTAAACAGTAAGCAAGTTTTCATGAGAACAACTTCCAAGGACTTATTTATTTAATTTGCTAATGGAAGTTAATGAAACAAACTTGTGCGTATGTGGAGTCAGTCTCTTTCTAGATGCATCTGGCCAGACACTTTAGAAATACAGTTGCTTTCAGTTTGAACTGTTTAGTGAGCGGCTTGTTGCGAAGACAGCTGTGGCAAGTCATTCCAAGCTCCCCATTATCTGTTAGTGGAAAAACTACTGGTAAAATTTATGATGAAAATAAGGATACTACACCATAGAGTATAACATATTGTTAACATACCGCACACATTCGCGTTCATGTTTCTACTCTGTTGTGACTGTGTCTAAAATATGCCCGTACAGATAAAAGCACCCATAAATGCATTGCTAATTTATGGTGCTGCACAAACACATCTGTTGGAAAAAAGCTCCTAATAACTTTTCAATGCAGTCAAACATCAAACTGAAAAAACCTTCCATTTCTGTCCCACTGTCTGTGGGCAAAACCCATTTGCTGTAATTTATTACATCCCTAGCTAAATTGTTGGTCTTTATCTCTGTATATTTATATATGTGTGTATATATATATATAAAACAGGGAGCATTTCCCTAGGAATTGTGTAGCTCATGCATAGGCTTAAACCATTATGCATATGTCTCTTTCTTACAAGAATAAGTACCATTTAGGAATGCTATATTTGTTGAGTGGATGTGCTTTTTGTGTTAGATCTGTTTCTTCAGGCTTCTGAGAAAATATGTTGAAGTTCTGAAAAATACAGAAGCAGAATTTTGTTTGTATTGTCTGCATGCACTCATATAGTGCTTGCACTGAAGGTCTGAGCCTTTTGAGGTAACAGAAATGTTTTTATTTGGTTTGGTTGGCCACAAAGATGCCACAATGTGTGGATTTAATATAAAAGCTTCTTTGACAGCCATGCCCTCTATCACGTGAAGTACTATCCTGCAAATTCATGTACCTATTGAGCACTTCTTAACTACTTTGAAAGAAAAAGTAAGATATCTGAATATGCCTTTAAAAGAAGGCTAAATCGACAATTTCTTCTTACATCCATTGGTATTTTCTGGTCACTAATTCATATTCATGAAATTCAATATCATTAGTAATCCTGAATCTTGCTACCTATTATTGTAAGTTTTTATATTAACATTATCACTCTTTCACTGAACGGAGAGAAATTTTGGAACCTTGATTTTTATTTGCTACATTTGTTTCTCACAGCATTTTCCCTGTCTCTCTACTTTTCATATCTGTCATTGCTTTTCCTTGCATCTCATTTTTTTTCGTGTGTGTCTTTTTAAAAAGTATTGTTTCATGCCCCTGCTGTAATCAGGTGCTACTGATGAAAGACTTCTGTGCTGTGTCATTGTGTGTGTAGGTCTTTTGTACCTTAGACCTGTGCAATAGTGAAATCAAAATGGTAAAATTAGTTTTACTTGGATATCAATCTTTTCTTTCCCAGTCGTGCTACATGTGTCTGTAATACCAGATTTAATTTCAGTGAGATGCAAGTTTATATTTATGTCTTGTTGGAACATGATTTGTTTTTTGGGTTTTTTATGTGACAATTTTAATTGTAAGCTGTTCTCAAGAATGTCTCACTGAAGAAACGAATATTCATTTTTCAGAGGCAGATTTCCTCAAAAAGATTTAGAGGCACTGTTTCCTGGGATGAGTGCTGATTTCACAAGTGAAAACTTTTCTGCTGCCTGGTACCTGATTGAAAATCATTCAACAACAAGGTTTGTTGCTATCATAAATAATTATTTTAAGTGCAAGTTGCTTGATGTTATTTTGTTAGACAACAGATATGTCATTGGTGTTGACATTTACGGTAATAGTCCTGTAGTCTCTACTGTGTGTGTTGTTTCTACTTGGCTCAAAACTTGAATCAACTGTTTTGCTCAATGTCGTTATGAGGAAAACTTCAGTTTTTAACCAGGCCTCTCCACAACCCCCTCCAACCTCCCCATGTCAGATGGAAGTCTGTCTTCAGGCTCTAAAGTCCTTTATGAATCAAGAAGTTGGGCAGCATGACCTTGAGTGGAAACTCAAGGTGTTAAATCATGACTTAGAGGCTTAGGATAAAGGCACTGAACAGATGACTAAGAGTAGAACTGTTAATAGTATCAGTTAGCTTTTAGTTAACTCCTGTGGAAAATGCTGCAGTAAAAGAAGTTGGACAAGTAAGATCTTTTGAAGTGAATCTCTTAAAATCTTGACCATTAATGTGGTAATTTTTAAATATAGTTCATAATATGTACTTATATAAATGCTCTATGTAAATATATTTTGCATGTATAACTGAGTTCTGAAACTTTTATTTGTTGGGTTTTGGATACTACTGGAAGCCATTTTTTAGTAGAGATTATGAACTGGTGGGTTTTTTGGTTGTTGTTTTCAGCTGGGTATTTTGATTTAGCATTTTGAAAGAAATACCTTACCTGTTGGGGTTGGGTTTTTTTGTTATATAGTCTAGAAACAAATGTGGGTTGATGAGGTGTTTTTTGTGGGGGGTGAGGGGTGGAGGGTGGGTGAGCTGGCATGGTGTTTGGTTTTAGGAGATCAGGAAATAAATGTTAACTCTACTTGGGAAGTACTATACTTTCCTTTAAAAAAAAAAAAAGTAACTTCAGGAGGAGTGGTTCAAAATGAATACTGTCTGTCATAATCTTTGGGGATCATTAGGCTTTTAAAAAAGCTGAGGGGATGATAAAGTGAGAAAGAACAGACAGCTCTTGCTGTAGGTGTTTTTAAGACACTTCCTTTCTGTTGGTAAATTAGCCTGTTGTCTCTTTGTTGCTCATTCCTTTTGGCACTGGTGACGCTGCCAAGAGTGACGTAGAACAGATTGAAAGTGATTGCAAAGCCCCAGGGACAAAAGTGACAAAATAGGCTTTTTGATTTACAGGTGAAGGGGAAAGCTTCTGGTAGCGGGGAATGGGTCCTATAGGTTCACAGAGTAAAACGGTTGAGTGCAAGGCTCTAAGGGGTTTGGGGAAGACAAGCAGCAGAGTACACACCTGGGGCTGGGCAACAGTAGTGCAGAAGACAATCTGGTGTTTGTAACGTGTTATAAATACCAGTTGGCTGTCCAGTACAAATCATCTTCGGGGCTGTATCAGCAAGACTGTTATGTAAGATACGGGGACAATTATTCTACTTGGTGTTATTAAATCTGCAGTTAACGTACTCTGCCCAGTTTCGGCCGCATAGACACATAGAGCTCAGCCACAAAAGTAGGAGTATATAAACATCTTTGGGTTTACAGCTTGAAAGAATTAGGTGCATTTAGAAAAGAAACAAAATTAGCACAGAATGCGTAGAAGTATGTAGTGGGCAGTTCAAGGGTACCCATTGATTGCTCTTGGTTTACCAAGAGTAGAACAAGCTGTCTGAGTTTGCCACAAGGGATATTTAGGCTAGATGCAGACTTAAGCCAATATTCTATTGCTTAAGCTCTGGGATGGCATAAGTTGGAAAACTGCAGAGTTGTCATCACTGGAGAGTTCTGAGATTTGATTTGACAGCTGTCTGTCTTAGAAGGCTTAGGTACATTTCAAGAACATTATGGATCCATAAAATGAATTAAAAGACTTTTTATGCATGATTAAATTACTCTTATCAGAATTACTGTGGAATATGGTAATAGGGCATAATGGTTATACCCCTAATATGAGAAGGTATCAGTAAAACCACTGATTTTCCTGGTCATGAGTACTATGAATTGATAAGTGATTATACTAACTTTTATGGCCCCTCTTAAACTTATACTATGCCAAGGGGTCAGTGCCTGAAAGTCTATTCTCTACTAAATTTCCATTGATTTCTATGTTTGTGTGTCAACAATTTCAAGTCATGGTCCCCTGAGTCCCGTGGAATAAAAAGTA
Source organism: Nycticryphes semicollaris (assembly GCA_013400055.1). Taxonomy (NCBI): domain Eukaryota; kingdom Metazoa; phylum Chordata; class Aves; order Charadriiformes; family Rostratulidae; genus Nycticryphes; species Nycticryphes semicollaris. The sequence goes on from VXBJ01004429.1 coordinate 423,873, forward strand.
CTAATTATTTCTAAATGAAAGCTGTCTTTTTGCATTCGATTTATGTAGGTTTATAAAATCTGAATCTTAAGTGTTGAAGGTGCAGAAGCTGTGTATAACTCAACAGGAAGAATGGCTCAAAGGGTAGGGTGAATGCAATCATGTTTTGAATCTAATTATAAATAGCGTTTTAAATAAAGAACCAGCAAACCAGGTTTTTTTGCTTCCCACTTCAAAATGTGTCGTCTTAGAAATATTCTGGAATTGTATAATTATCTGCCTTGTATCATTTGTGCTGTTTTTCAGGAAACACACAGCAGTGGTTTAGTTCTTGTCCTCTATGTAACCTCAGGTATTGGGAGTGCTAGCTGTGTGGTGCACTGATGTTTTGGTTAGCTTATGTCTGTTTTTTCCTTGAAGGAAATTCTTTTTAAGCAATCAAAATAACATCTTTTTTTTTTCTTTTTTACTCCTGGCAATATCCTTACAAATACAAATAAATGATTTAGACATATTAATAGGTTATCAGATAACATTAAACACTGCTTAGAAAGAGAACAGTACAGAATTTTGTTAGTTTGAAAATGTTGCTGATAAATACTTTTTGTGTTCCCAAGTAGACCAATCCAACTATGGAGTAATGTGATTTCTGCCCAGCAGATGGAAGGAGGAAATTAAGCAAAATGCTTTGACATCATCAGTATATAGAGAAAAACACCTTTAAGTGCACCAGTATGTTTGGTCTCCTAGTGGGCAGGGATAGCCTTCTCACTGGCAGGGCTAAAGTTTTATTTGTCCTTTTAATATATGTTTCTACCACCGTTTGAAACGGTTAAAGAGTATTGCTGGAACTGCTTTATGTCTTAACTTCCTTACTTGCTTGTTTCCCTCTCCTCACTGGAGAGTGAGGAGTGGGAGTTTTTTGTTTGATTCTTTTGTATGAGGGAGATGGGTTTGACCTGTAGCTAGGAGAAAAGACTGTAAGGATGAAAGTGATGTATTATATTTGTATTTCTGAGCTTGTCTGTGATATGCTACTGGATTCATTATAAAAGCACTAACTACTGAGATCATATTGATCATCAATAAAAAACTGGTACGCAACTAATGAAGAAATAGTCACGACATAAAACTTCTAAAATAATTGCAGCTGCTTGCAAAAAATAAACATGCGAAGTCAAATGTAAACTGGCAATGATCTAGAAATATTAGGAAGCTAATACAAAAAGAAATCTATCATACAACCAACAATGATGAGTTGGGGATTTTAATGTCTTTTAAAATGTCTGTCTTTTAAAAACAATTCCTCAGACTATATATTAAAAATATACTTTCACAAAACAGGAATCTTTAGCTTTTCTTTATTTTTGCACTAATATTGTATTCAGTTGTAAACTGTATGTCCAAATCAACATAAAAATACTGGAGAAATTAAGAAAATGAAAATGGAAAGGGGTTTTGAACTAAGCTGTAAAATTAAACAAATGTTATTAAAGAGAATTCCATAATTAATGTAGTTTACTAGGTGTAGTGAGTTATAATATCACCTATTTAATGTAGTACTCTACAGGTAACTGAGCAATATTGCATGTTTAGAAGATATTTCTTGACTAATTTTTCATTTAAAGAAGTCTATTCCATCAGAAGTGATAGAAGCCTTCCGTTTAGGATTAAAGCTAAAAAGACCAAAAACTCTTTGGACTTAAGTAAATTTTCATCATCGAGAAGGAGACTCATTAGCAATTACTCAGTCCTTAACAGTTGTTGCAGAAATAGCTGGCTTTATTTTCCAAGTAGTTTATTCTGTTTATTCATTAGCTGACCTCATTTGTTGTTTTAACATCACCGGGGTTTTCTTGTCTGTTTTCAGTTTTGATCAGCTAAAAACTGCTGTTGTGAATTTGAAGAAACAAGCCAATAAGAAAAATGAGGGGAGTCTAGCTTATGTGAAAGGAGGTCTCAGCACATTTTTTGAAGCACAAGATGCTCTGTCAGGTAAAGACATTTTGCAATTACTAAACACAGTGTAAAAGAAAAGACAGTATCTGCATGTATGGTTGAATTCAAAATTAAAATACACTGTTTTTCTTCACAGTCTCTTCTAAAACTGTATAATGAGCCCAAAATCTGTATTATATTGGTCACAAGCTGGGACTAGCTAGCTGATTGTTGTGGTATATTTGCAAAAAGTGGCACCAAATGTATGTTACAGGAATTGAGAGCATTTGATGAAATGACTTAGACCAATGCCAGGCCACTTGCTATCTGTCTGATACGCACTTCTGTGTGTTAGAGTAAAGGCAAGGCAGTGCTGTCTCATCTGATAGTCCACCTGTGTTCTTGCCCCAGGCAGATTAACCTCTGACTTGCCCTTCAGCTGACAGCATTTTCAAAAGTGGTTGATAGCTTTTGGCTACCTGCCTAATTTGGTCATTTCTAAGAGGAAAAATCTTTTTACAAATGCAAACATATATGCTGTGGTAGGGAAGACCTCTTCTTGAGACGTGAAGAATCTTAACTCCTGAACACCTTTATTAACCCATGTAAAACTAGCCTATTACTGATCAGCTTTGAAGAAACTTGGCCTAAATCTAGACAGTTTCAATATCAGAAGTATTAAAGGACTCAATGGAAATACTAGAGAATGTGGTGGTATTCATAGGAAAAAGCACTAAGAAGAATCAGTATTTTGGAGTCTTTAAACTTTTTCTTAGCTGAGCTTTCATTAAATGCTAGGAAAGATGACAATAGACTGTTTCTTTTTAAGTCTTAAATATCTTAAGAAAAATTAGGATTTCAACATTTTCAAGTAGTTCAAAATCCTAAATAATCCTGAACAAATACTGAAATGTGAGTTGTTTTTCACAACCAAATCTGCTTTGCGTATAAAATATCAAATACTCTAAAAGATTCAAAGTTCTGTTTCCAAACAGTTACTGCTATGGATAAAAAGTAGTGCTGGCAGACATATGTGTTATCTTGTAAGATTATTTTTTGGACTAGCAAAGACTTAGTAGGATTTAGAGAAAGCTAATGCAAACCATAAATCTTGTGAGGTTTTAGAAAGACAGAACGCAACTGAATGATTTTTCTTGTCCCATTTATTAAAGTGTAGATAAAATATTGCCTTTGGAGACTAATTTTCTGATAAATTAAGAGATCAGAGAGCGAGTAGGAATGTAAAAAATATTAGTAAAATATTGATAGGAAAAGCAAAATAATTTTTATCACAATTATGTTCTCATTAAAAAAAAATAAATATAATAGCTCTAATATTGTTTTGCATGTCTCATGTGTATCAGAGTGTTACTTTTTGTCACTGCAGTCCTTTAGATAAATTATGAACTCTAAACTTGGGAGGACTAATGTGGTTCTTAGTGCCACTTTTTGCCGTAACCTAAATGGCTTGGCTTTGTCTTCCTCACAGTGATTCCCCTTGAGCACTCAAAAGGAAGCAGACGTGTGTTGTTATAAACAGTGAATTAAAGCAGTACTAAGAAAGAATGGCCTTGATGCTGTTGTGGATGAAAATTAGAGACTTGAAGTCTTAATCTCTTACATTTCAAAGCTTTTAACACTGGAGTTCAAGAAACTTAACAATGCAATATTTAGTTTTTAATTTTTGAAACCAGTTTCTTAATAAGGATGCAGTGTGGGTCACAGCTGCCTTCTGCAACATTTTAATGTGTGTTTCTGTTTAAGCATGTGCAGAAGTATTTTTGATTCTTTTCAGTCAAAAAACCCCAACCCTTATTGCATATAAATTTCAGCTTTATAATGCATAACTGCTCATTTGCCCTTTCTTCTCCTTATGCAGAATATTTTTGAGGGAGTGTAGCTGAAAAAATTGCATAACTTTTGAAAGATGTGAACCTGTGTTAGGTACAATCAACAAGTGAGTTGGATGTGGAGAAGCTTCTGGTAGTAGCAAGAAAAAGGAGTAGCTTTGACACCATCATCTAGCCCTCTTGCCAGATGTCAAAGCTTTTCTCCAGAACACGTGATCACTACAGTTTTCTCAAAAGAAAATGACAAGAATTAAGCATAAGCGTTACTAGTGTTTTCTAGAAGGATAGATCAGAAGCAAAAAAAAAAAATAAAAAAAACAGCAGAAACACAACAAACCAACAGAACCACCAAACAACAAAACCAAAAGAAACAAAAGCCTCAGTCAAACCAAAACCTCCATTAGTTCTTAGGCATGAAAGTATGAAATTCAAGCTCTGTAATGAAACAATGTGGAACTAAAAATGCTATTATCACCTTTCACAAACACCGTATAGCCAGAATATATAATGGCACTTTTAAGCCCTCAAACATGTAAGAGTACATTTGTGTATTACTTTCTCCTTTAAAAAGGTGTGACTACAATTTGTATGCATTCAAAACTACATGAGGACTTGTTTATATTTGAAAGCTGAAGGTCTGTTTCAGCACAAACTCTTGGGGACATAGCCTTGGTTATGCAAACTTTTATTTGATTCTGAGCACACAACTCTCTCAAATGAAAAGTGACTCAAGGGAAAATCATTATGGAATACACCTAGTCTGTCTCCCAAGATGATCTACATTTCCTGATCTGCTTCATTTTGTTTTGTATTTATTTATATACTGCTTGCTTCCTTTGGGAAGATTTCTGAAATCAGATGCTTTTTCTGATACGTTTTTGTTGATAGGCGCTCAGTTTTCTCCTTCAGATATCCTAGAACACAACTTCCAATGCCAATAGTTATGTTTTATTAACTTCGTTGTAGAGGACCTATTTGCATACAGTTATTTCTCCTAAGCCTCCCTAAATTGGTACTTTTTGTAGGAGGCTCAGTTTAAGAGGAATAACACTTACTTTACCGGGTACTTCCTGTTCATCTATTTGCTCACCTGTTTACACCTGCTTTTTAAAACTCATCCACATTTAACATTTTTGGTTTCAAATACATGAACTTGATCTGGGAAACCCTGAATTTCTAATTATGGTGCAGCTTTTTTCATTAGCTGGGATCATTAAGATCAGTCTGGTCTTAAGTGTGCCATCAGACTATTACACATTTAAATGAGTATTAATATTTTCACAAGGTAAGCAATGAAAATGATTTAAAAAGAACAAAGCTGTTTGCTAAGAAAATAGGAGTGCAAATAGGCCAGAACCCTCCCTTGTTTGGTTTAATTTCTTGGAAAACAGAATTGCCTTATCAGATCCTAACGTCTCTCTGCCCATCAGCTTGGCTGACAGTTTGACGGTGGCTTTGCTGCAGAGGAGATGTTCAACAGGAAGTTTGCTTCATTAGCTGAAGGGAGCTGTAAACTGAGCTTAGGGGAACTGGGCTCACCTCAGCTTCACCCACTTGTCAACATGGGGGAGTTCAGCTGATTTATTTCCCGTAATTCTTATGGCACCCTAAAAAGTAGCATTCCTAAAAGAGCCGCTGTTTATATGTTTGTAGACAAGTTGTGTTTTGTTGATAAGAGCAAGTCATGTCTGGCACAGAATCTTTGGAGATTTAGCAAATTAATTAACTTGGAATATACTTTTTCAGAAGTAGTCTTTACGAAGACAATTAGACTGCAGAGATTCATTTTGAGTAAAAGGAAAAAAATAGGGAAATGACCACTTTGGTTGCTTAATTATGCAAAAATATGCAAGTATGACATCTATATTGGCAAGTATAGAAGATGCTGTGTTGTCTTTGAAACACGGGTACATTGAACAAATTTAAGATACAGATTTGACTCTAGTTTCTCCTGTCAGCAGTTCTTCTTACGCAGTTTCAGCTACAAACTTATATATATTTATATATATGTATATATGAAACACTGCTGGCTATTACAGCATTATTCTTTTTTTTCCTTTCCACTCCTTTTCAGATATGTGGCCTATGGGAATGCTACTAGGATGGAGGACTTGCCCTGCAGTTGGCCCTTTGTCTAATAACTTAGTTGATACATAAGCTAGGACAATGTTTACCTAGTTACAATGATCCTGTATCTGGTCAATGCCTGAGTTTTTGGTTGGTAGGATTTGGGTTTTTTTTATATATATTCTTCCTATAGGATATTTTTACGCTACACCACCTAATGCCTGTTTTAGAATGAGCATGTTGGTGATCCAGGATCTGATTCAGTATGAGTAAGCATATTCTGTTGCCGTTATGTCTGCTAAATTAATCTTGTCTGAAACTAAAACGAAAGAAACCACTCAATCCCTATTCAATTCTGGGTCCGACTGGGAATTTGAGAAGCTAAAATCTGATGTTCGTCTGTCTTGTAAGTGTCCCTTTGCTTCTGGCTTTTGAGGAGTTAACTCATGGTTGAATTTAAAGAGAGTACATATGCTCTTTAATTTTTCATTAGTGATTCTGTTTCCAGGCTGGACTGATGTCTGACTAATATTGAAGTGGTTTTACATTGTTAGCCCTTATCTCAGTTCAGTCTTTTGGTCTGTTTGTCCAATGAAACGCTAGTGCATGATTGTTTTTGCTAGGTAGTACAGCATCAGACTTTTCTGGGCTGCATTCCTCTTTTGTAACGTATCTAATTCACGTTTTTACCTTACTTTGGTCCCATATACATTTTCCCAAATAGTATGAACTTTCATGCGACGTTTGGACTTGAGTAAATAAAATTTAAATGTAAGATTACTAACTAAATGTTATGCAGATGACTTGAAATGGCTATAATAGCTCTGTGCTGAGTGCTCTGTGTGGCATGTGTTATCTATTAATGTTATCTTCATCCTGCAAAAAGTGATAGAAAATAGCCTTTGCAGAGTAGGAACAGCCTGCTGTTTTAGCTGGTAGTTCTCAGGATGGGTAATTTACAGAGGGTAAGAAAGAACAGGGCCATGGGAACAAGCTGGCAAATAAATTAAGAATCCTCTTGTATTGGGCATTTATCTAATTGCAAATCAGTCACTTAAAAGTAACAGTTCAAGTGCATGTGCACCACAGTAGATTCAAGTTAGATTATTTCACTTTAAGAATTAGGATCATGCCTCCCATGTAGTCATCAGGCAATAGTTGATGTGCCATAAGCTCACTGTCTAGCTTTCCAAGTGGATGCTCAGGTGGGAAGGCTTGAGCTATCTTTACGCAACCATGTGCACAAAGGCTGAATTGCTACCTTCTTTGGCCTTCTCATGTATGCACAAAGGAAAAAAAAAATAGAGGCATGCTGATTTGTTTGCTCATTGAAAAGTTGTGTTCTGATCTTGTAAGCAGTGGTAGGTAGACTGGTCTCTCAGGTGGATGCTTCCTCTTCATGCGATGTCTAGCAGGCCAATTACTATCGTAATGCAACTCTAAAATCATGATTGTGACCATGATTGAGAAAAGGCTCAAACTTTCCTTTCATGGAGGTTCTAGCACAGCATTACCAGGGGGGCATGTTTTTTTCAAGCAAGACACGGTCTGATTTTTAAAAAGTATGAGGCAACAGAAATTGCCGGAGTCCGTACTGAAATTTCTTTGCTCAAACCTCTATCTGTTTTTAAGCTGACTGTTCATATAGATTCTTTTAAATCAGTAATTTTTTTCGATAAGTAAACTAATTACTAGCAGAATTTCTCCAAATGGATGCAGTCATGGCAGCTTTTAGCTACTGTGTGGCTGTCATGTTTTATGAACTTGTGTTTTTCAGGTAAGTTGAGATTTTTTTATTTTTGCATTTCACAAATAGTAAAGCATCAAAAAAGAGAAGGTTTTGCAGTTGCAGTTTTCAAAGAGCAAATAGCAGAGCTAATTGCAAGTTTACAAAAAATTGCCTATGATGAAATTTAGAGGCAGACCTGATCTACAAGCTATAGAACCAACATGTTACATCATCCCGTTTTGATTCCCATACCACTTTAAAATACATGCAACATTAAAAAAGCTGCTTTTACTTCTACCATTAGCTTTCGTAGATCCAGAAGGCTGGCACCGTGTTGGTAAAAAGAGAATAGCATTTCCTGTACTCTAAAATTCCGTCAAAGGCCTGGGTCTAGTTCAGGAATTTTTAGTGGATCCATAATCAGAACAATAAACCCCCTTTTCCTGTCTATTTCTGAGATATTTGCTTAGAAATGTCACACTTGCTTAAATACAAGCCTGTGCGAGAACAAAGTTATCAGGCTTCACAAAGCTGTTAGACTATTATTTTTGGTCTCTTCTTTCCATAAAATCTTCCCTCCTAGAACTGTGCTTTAATCTTTTTTGTTTGTTTGTATCACTTTCAGTCTGGCCATTTTTTTTTTCTTGTCGCTGTTTTGGTAAACAAGCTTGAAAAAGTAAATGTTAGAGCAACAAAACACAAAAAGGCAACTAAAGCAATACTACGTGTACCTCAGTATTCTGTAATTCTTGCTTGGATTACAGTGTTTACCAAATTAAAGCCAAATTTGCCATGCAATTTGCAATAATACATAGAAATCTTCAGGAGAGAAGACCCAAACCAAAACAAAAAAAAAAAAAACCAGAGTTATTGATTAATGGCCGTAGTAACCAACTCTAGTGTTTTTAGGTTTTCATAGTGTAATGTATTACCAGCTCCATTCATGACATGGTCATTTTGTGTTGCTTGTATTTGTACTGCATTTGTATTTGCTCGTTATGTACAGCAATGCACTCCTATCAAATCAATTTAGAAGAGTTCTTGCCCTACACCCTATAGGAGTGCTGTCCCCATCAATAACTTTGGTTATGTTTTGTTCAACTTGCAAAAAAAAAATCATTAATCTTTTGATAAAGAGAACCAAAGGTAGTTCTGTTCACGCTTTGGTGGGAATCCTGGCAGCATGTCAACATGTGTTCTTCATTGCTTCATTGCTGCGCTTTGGTGCCAAGTTGTTTATAGTAACCACATCAGATCTTCAGAAATTCTCTGAGTCAGTTTTTCCTTTTTGTATTTTCTTTCCCCTCTTATTTTCTGCATTTGGACTTCAAGGGTTTGATTCTTTTCAGGTACTTTATTTTTTTTTTTAACTGTATTTCTGGGTGAATGGGTAAGATTTTCAGATATACCAGTTACATTTCTAGCAATCTTGTAATCAGAAAATGTTAGAAAACCTGCATCTATGTTGCTTTGAGATGAGTTAGGCTGAAGGAAGTTTTGAGAATACAACTCTTGGTGCCTATTTCAAAATATGTTTTAAAAATCTCTAATGACTATATCAGGAATTAAATTTGGAAGTCAAAAACAGAATGATCTAGGTAAGTGTGGTTTAATTGCTAGATTTATGGTTGCCGAGTAAAAAAACATGTCCTTTCTTAGATTAAATAAAACTGTTCTCAACACAAGCAGCAGTGAATTAATTGCAGTTTATTTTATGGCAAGGCCTGTACTATGGCTTATTTGCCAGATTGAACTTTGCTTGTTTTTTGACCAAAACTAACTAGTTCTGAAGTATTTAGTCACAGGTTAGCGATTGTGAGCTCTAAAATTCATCTCTTCACTATTACTAGGTAGTATCTCACTGCAGCTCTGAAGTTTGCAAGCCTTTTAAAATATTCTGATTTAAACTTCAACACTTATTGGCAAAGATGCTACAGAATACTGTTAATTTTCTGGCCTTAGCTGAAGCATCTAGACTTAGCCTCGCCTTATATTTATTTATTGTATGCTTCTTACATTAAAGTTCCTCAGTAATAGGAAACAGGATCTCCTAGGTTTTCAACTGCTATTCCCTTTGTTTTTAAGCTACCTGTTACATATGTTTAATAGGTACTTTGCAACTTTCTGGAGCTTAATACCTTGTTTTATTTTTATTTTTTCCACATTGGCATGCTACATAATTGTTCCAAAATACTAAATTTTAAAAATCTTTGAGGTAATATATGACCTACTTTTTTTAATACACACCTGTTTAAAAATATCTTGCAAAAATGTGAAATGTGCTTCATAGAATGATTTTAAAATATTTAAATTCAAATTATTACACTTGCATGCAGTTCTAATAGTACCTGCACCATTTCATTTTAAAATATCCACTTCTGTTGTGTTTGCTGTTCTGATAAACTTGCATTTCAGTGTCTACCATTAATTGTAATACTGCAATTGGCTGCACATGACCAGAGCTGATGTATATAAATGGAATAGTATCATTAGATCCTTGAATGTTATAAAAATGTATAGGTAGCCTCATAATCAGTGGTGTCCATGTCATATATAAAAAAAAAATGTGCTACAGTTAAGAATGCACCATCTTTTTAGATAGATCTCTGTTCCTTAAAACGTGCAAGAATCTGTTAGTTTCACTTAACTTCAATGTTGTCTTAAGAAATATGGTGTCCTAAACTAGCTATTTTTTCTTTTCTTATGATTTGAACACCAAACAAAGAGGTGTTCTTTCTCTTTCAAGGAAGTAAAGTTTACCGAAATTCTTTGCATAGGATCCATTTTAAGGGTCAAATTTAAATGTTTGAGACTAATGGAATTTTCACCTACCCCAGCCCACCCCCCCAATAATAATTCCCCCTGTGAAGGGAACTGGAGACTATCGAGGCCTATCCTGTTTCAGAATAGCCACACTCTCTCACCGTTCACAGTTAGGAGCGAGGCCACAGGGTTGTCTTACGAAATGGTGGTTTCTGTGTTTGGTTGTTGTTCTTAATCTGCATCTATGTAGCATGGGCAATTAGGGATGGTGGTATAGAAGAAAACAGCTGTTGATGACCCATCAGCATGAGCATTATGTGTAGTTCAGGGTGGTATTGTAGTGTAGCTTGAATATCTGTGTATTGAATTCCTAGTATTTGCTGGAGCAGCTAAGTATACCCATGGAGTGCATCTTCTAGTATGGTTTCATCTTAAAAGAGTCCAGCTGAGGGACCTGGGTTGCTTTGCCATGCAAATCAAAGCAAGATAATTGGGAGTTTGGTTTCAGAACTGTATTTCTGTTCTGAACTAAAATACATGTTTAGTTGTGTTCATGAAAGCACAAAGCATCGCTGTTTTCAGGGGTAGCTTAGCTTCACCTCCTTCTGCTGATAACCAGCAGGAAGCAACAGAAGGTTTTTTAGAAGCCTTAATTTTATCTAAAGCAACAGGAACTTACGGCTGTTTGGTAGAGAGGATTTTACATATGTTAACAGATTAAAAATCATATTTTGAAGTAATTGTACTATAATTGCCATCTGCGTATGTACAGGAATACTACCTTTAAACATAAATAAAATTATCACTGCCACTTTTTATGAACAGAGAGGAAGAGGGAAGGAAGGCTGTGTAAGAAAGGGGAAATAGAAGAAAGGAATATCTGCATTCCATTTCACTTGTTCACATTTCTGGAGTGACATTGTGTAGTCAAGGTATACTGGTAAATCTCTCCTGGCCTGAAAAAGAAATTATAAAGAAAAAGCAAATTAATACTGATACATAGTATTTCCACATCCAATAGTAATGCCACATGGAAACAAGAATTGGGGCTTTTGGCATTTTGGGCTGTGGAAAAAGAAAACATCTTAAAAAAAAAAAAACACAAAAACAAAAAAAAAAAAAAAAAAAAACCCAAACAAACAAAAAAAAAACCCACCCAAACCCAAAACAAACCGATAAAACCAACCAAACCCCAAACTCCCCTCTGTTTTCATGTGTTTTTGAAAGAAAAGACCACAATACTTCTGTGTAATGGCTAATGCAGTGCATCGCTAAAAGATACATTTGTATCATGTGTTTTAAAAGTACACTTTTATAGATTAAAAGAGCTGGTGGAGGAGTGTTCTAGCACTTGATTTTTGGGGTCATTCAGTTTCCCCATGACTCTGTCCTTTAAGTGTTGGTAATTTCTTTTTTGGGAGATTGGTTTTGCCCTACAAAGCAAAAGTATTTTCTCCTTGAATTCTATTTTTTGAAATACTAAATTGAAATAACACTGATACCTAATATGGATTATTCTCTCCACTTTTTTTTCTTGTCTATTTCTGTCTTGTTAAAGAAGATAAAAGAAGTCTGTGTCAATGTAATGGTTAAAATTCTGCAATTTCTGGCTCTGAGCCCTGTCCTCCACTAGACTCTGCTGCCATGAAGCATGTTTGTATTTTTTATGTCTAACAAGAAAAATAACACTTTATTTTAAATTTTAAAAATGTTTAAAAGTGTCACTTTGATGTAATGTATTCCCACCTATTAAAATGTTCTGCATTTTAACTAGACACTTTATTCCAGCAATCCATCAAAAACTGGAAGCGGATGGAACGGAAAAAGTAGAAGGATCCATGACGCAAAAACTGGAGAATGTACTGAACAGTAAGTTTTGTCCTTCCAGCAGCAACTATTTATGGACTTTGGACTTTCTAACAAACATTAATATATTCCTAGGAATATGGTAGAAAGTAGAAAACTGTACAGTCTCTCTTGCTTCTTCCTGTTTGATGGTAGTGATTTTGGGGTGAAGTAAGTGGGACCTCTTTGCCATGACTTCCAGTGGTGGCTGTGATAACAAAGAGAATAAGTGTTCAAATTAAGCAGTTCTAAAGCACTTCAAATGAATTGTGGTGGCATCTCATTTTTAAGTTTACAGAGAAAACAGAAGCTAGGTAGATGAATGGACAGACACTGTAGAAGGATGAGCAAAGCTAAATACCGCAATTGTAAGAATTTTGAGGAAAAGGGGGAGGAAATAAAAACCAACCGACAAATACAAACTGTAATAACAGAGTCTGTTAACAGAATCTTTTGCACTTAATGTGCTGCCATTTAGACTACTTGGAATAAGCATTCTTTTAAGAAACTTTGAAAAGCTGTCAGTACTTTCTTTTCTGTTTCTCTGTAGTAGCTATAGGACTGCATTGAGAGAGATGGCTGCAGGTCGGTATGTGTTTCATCAGATCAAAAAAAAGTTCCCTTTTTTTTAATTCTGGGACTTCTGCCAAGATAATTTTACTTTGTTTCATTGTGATTTTTTTCACCGAGGAAGGGATGTTTCCCTTAGTGCTGTATCAATAAGCAGGAATGACATGCAGATAGCTGACTCAGTGCTGGGAAGTCTGAGTGTGTTTTATGAAATCAAGAAAGTGACATGGAAGTTCACTGTTTTTCTTTTCTTGTATGAAGAAAGCAGTGACTGTATGTGTGTTTGTGTGGGGAGCACAAAGAAAGCAGGGGGTTTTTGTGAATGGCTCTAGCTCTTTTTGGTAGAGATACATTAGCGCTCACAAAGGTGTAGTTTGAACATTGTTATTCCATCTTGTTGCCTGCAATTCAAAAAACCAAAAAACTCCCTCCAAACCTTCACATACACACTATATAATGACTATGGTGTGTGTGTGTGTGTAGAATATTTGATACATTTAGGGTAGGAGAAAAAAGTATTTGCTGAAATCTGCCAGTGCAATCCTCAATACTCTGTGCTCTTTATTTACCATATCATGCACCAAGCACAGATTCACTGGAGAGCACCTTCCCTTTTACAAAATTAGGTGACAGATTTTAAAATAAAAAAGCAAAAATGTAGGTCTGTGACATTTTCCTGCACACACTAATATGGGACAAATCCACCTATAATATAGAATCGCTGTTTCATTTGAAAAAATGGTGGCTGAAATTTGTATGCAGATAATGCAAACTGTCTTTTTCAAGCTGGATCTGTAGAGGGACTTGTGGCAGGCACTTCAGAGTGGGTATTAAGTTTGGCTCTGCTGTGAAAAGAATTGGCTGCTTTTCCTCCCAATGCTTTGCAAGTCATGATGGATGGGAGGCAGGGCAGTAGGAATACAAGGATTTAAAAAGAGTAAATAATATTATGCAAAGTAGTTCAGGATCAAAGCTTTGTTTCTTGTCTGACCATTGAAAAGCTTCCATAATCCATGAGTAACAGGACCTGCTTTCAAAAATGACTTAAATAGTCGAATTTTACATTTTATGGACTGTAGGTGCATATTTTGAGAGACAATTGGTAGTGTGAGCTTGATTACAAAGTCCTAATAATAAGGATGTTTTCCACAGCATCTGAATTTGTCAAGAGTGTGCCAAATTCTTGAATTGAAGTGTCATGGAATAGTAGAAGCATAGTCTGGTGTTATAGGTGAAACTGTGAATGTCTGGAGTTTTTGTTATGTAATTGCTAAACAAGCTATTAAATATATTTATAGAAACATAGTGCACTATAATGAGTTTCAGGAAGAATTGTATATTCAAGGAGGTTAATAAAATTCTGTTGTGTGGTGGTGGTGACAGGCTTTATGAAAGACAACAGTTGGATAACTAGAGCTTTATTTTAAAGTAGATACACAGTAGATGTATCATCTATTTTTAAAACATAGTCAATATAGGACCTGAATCTTTCTCCATGGACTTGATTTTTCAGATTTAGGTTATTCATCGGTTTATCAGAGGTAAAGATTGTTAATGTTGAGAGGATTTGGAGGGGTCAGGAGGGAAGAAATTTTACAGTACTTTTTAAGCCTAAAAAGGTAGACCTGTTTTGCGTGAAGTATTCAATTTCATTAAGACCTTAAGAAGTAATTTTATATATATTTTATGTAAAACAGGAAGTACCCATAGAAAAAAAATGTAAAATCATTTACCTGATTTGGGGATTGCTACAGCATATGAATTCTTAGAGAGATGATGTGTAGCAATACACTAAAGATGGAAATAATTGTGCTATTCCTGCAGTTGTTAATTGCCTTTTAAAAACATTTGTACTGAATTTAAAAAAATGCTTTGTGACTTTAATTCCCAGATATAGTACGTTGCTTCTCCTCTGTTAAAAGAATGGACAAGAAACATACGAATTCAAACAAAAAAATGTTGCTTACTAGAAGGATTTACAAACCAAGCACTTACTATAACCTCAAGAGAAAAAATCATACTTTATCAGTGGTTTGTATTTAAATGTACAGCTAGCTGTTTTCATTGTGTATTCCTCCTTAATGGATTAAAGTATTCTATGCTAAATAGTATGCGATAGAAATAACTATCCTGACAAAACTTTTTTTACATCAAGGCTTCAAAGTTTAAACATTATTTAGATATAACAATTATTTTACAAAGACTACTTTTAACATGAGCAGGCCACCCACAGTGTTGACTAGAGAAAATGGCATGCAAGCCACCCAGCGAGACTGATGTAATTTTTTTTCATCTTTGCTTAAAGTATAGTCACTAGACCAGATAATGTAGAAACTTCTACACGCAATGATCAAAAAGGCTAAAACAGTCCCACTTTTTTTTTTGTTAATTAAAAATAAGTTAGAAGTTGAAAACTGCAAAACCTCATATACAACGTAAATCTTCCCTAGTATAAATGAAACTTATTATTCTGTGTTAGGAAATCACACTTACTACAAAATAGAATGCTTTTTAGTCTGGATACAGAAGGTTTTAAGGCTATATTTCGTGTATTAAATGATGGTTGCAGATGGTGTAGAAACTTAATTGTGTGAAATTGTTGTCCAAGTCTTGATCGTGTATGCAATGAAGCCAGTAAGACTTTTAATGCAATGTGAAGACAATTTGTATTTGTTCTGTTACAGTGACCAGCTAGTTAGACTTTTTTCACCCTTGCCATTTGATTAAGTCTCTGACTTAATCATTGATATTTTTAAGTGACTCAAATATCAAATACTGTTAATTTTTAAAAATTAATTTGAAAAAACAAAAAACTGTTTGCAAAACCCAGTGATAATTCTTAAAGCTATGACACTAATATAATGAAATTATACTTTTCTAAAAAGGGAACTTTCTATTACTTTTTTCCATACCCTGAGATGCATAATTTAGTTGTAAAATGTAAATCAGGAGCCAAAGCAAACTATAAAATATCTGCAGCACAGTTAAGCATTTGAAATAGGAAAGAGTGATTGTTTTTAATTGTGCAGGGGTCTTACCACATTAAAATCCTAAGTGTTTCACTTTGAAACAGTATTTCATCAGTTGTAAAATGTTAACACGGTTGAACAAGAAAGTATAAAAATTGAGCAATAATTACTCATTTGATCTAAAAAAAAAAAAAAAAACCTTGAATGAGTCATTAAAATGAGGAAAATCTGTATGTCATTTGAACTGTTTACTTACTTTGCTTTTTATTTTCATCCTTTTTAAAACAGGAGCCAGTAACACAGCAGATACCTTATTCCAAGAAGTGCTGGGTCGCAAGGACAAAGCTGATTCAACGAGAAATGCACTTAATGTTCTACAGCGTTTTAAATTTCTTTTCAACCTTCCATTGAACATTGAAAGAAATATCCAGAAGGTATAATTCTTTAAAAATGCTTCTCTGTTTCCTGACATTAGTTTGTTACCTTTTTCTTGACAAATATAAACATTTGTTGTTTGTTTGTGTGGTGTTTTTTTTGAAGGGCGATTATGATGTGGTTATTAATGACTATGAAAAAGCCAAGTCACTCTTTGGGAAGACAGAGGTTCAAGTATTCAAAAAATGTAAGATACAGTTTCTGTTATTTGGCTTTCTGGGTTTTTTTTAATTTAAAGGCTAAAAAGCATATAGTAGTCTGAAGAGCTTTACGTGGGTTTTATATGGATTTTTATCCATCAAAATTACACATTTATAGGAACCAATTAATCTAAGCAGTCTTTCTGGCAAGTTTTCTGAGTAAGGTATATACTACAAAATGTCAAATGACAGCAAGTTTTATTTCTCAAGACTTGGTATTACTGGACATAAAGTTACAGTAATTAAAATATGACTTTGGATGTCTCTCATTGTCATGTTGTTGGAAAGACTTCAAAGTCCAATTTTCTGTTTTCGTGGAACTGACGTATACAAAATTTTCAGGCATGGCTTGTTAAAAAATAAAGTTATATTGATTTCCACATTAACTCCAGAAGTGTCTGATATGCTAGTAAAATAACATAATTTCATAATTTTCAGTTCATACCACTGCCAAAGGCACACATTAGACTTATTTCCTCTCCCTACTTCTAGTTTATGCTGAGGTTGAAACCAGAATTGAAGCTTTAAGAGAACTTCTGTTGGATAAGCTGCTTGAAACTCCATCAACATTGCATGATCAGAAACGTTATATAAGGTAATCACTTGACTAGTGTCTTCATCAGACATATGGTATTTAGATGTGTATTTAAATCTGCTTTCTAAAAAGGGTGGTGACTCTCTTCAGTGTGGTTTAAGTACTAATTTTAGAGCTCTATGTAAGGTATTTTGAGATTTTTATGATTATATAAATAATGGTAATGGATTGTTTCTTGATTGTTTATTTAATGATTGAAAAAACGATTTTGAATGACAGCAGTTTAACAAAGGATAATTGATATTGAATTTAATTTTTAAAAATCTTTAAGGCATGTTTAGGTTCTGTTGCTTCCTGTAAATCCTCATATTGCAAGCTATGTCTGAAATAATCGCTCGCTGCTTGCAGATTTCAAAATAGATTCCTTATTAACTTGCCTTACCCTTGACTTGGTGTTGAAATAGAATCATCCTGAGTCAGATAATAGGGAAGATATAATCCAAACTCTCCTTTAAAGTTGGATTTGACTCTTCTATTACTTGGTTTAAATAATGTAGTTCCTTTATATTCCATGAACATGAACCACTTCCACAGTTTTAATTGAAATTCCTAGATTTTCTATCACTTACAAAGCTGATGTTGAAGTCTGTTACAGGCACACTGATGTGAGTTGGTTGGACCTTCTTCTGCTGGTAGATTCAAACCTCTTTTACAGTAATTGAAGACAAATTTTAATGTGCCCTGGAACTTTTGGTGGCTTTATGTAGAAAGCTTTTGAGTTTTGCACATTACTAGTGTTCCTTGACGTTCTCGGTGATTTTTTTTTTTTCAGATACCTTAAAAGATGTAGACCAAATGCATGGTGTGAGAACTATTCTTAAAATTCTGACACCTGCATGATGTCTCAATGTTTTCTGCACTTACCAGGTCTGGTTGCACAGATCAAAGTGCGTTACTGGTATCTTAGGTCCCTTTACATCATGTTAGTTTGAGGACAATGACCAGTGTACTTTTATGTAGAGTGCTCCCACTTCTTAAGGCTGCTATATAAGTAGCGTCTATTTACTGGAATTGCATTTTGAGGTGAGTAGTTCAGCATTTTGTGTCTCTGAAGGGGGCACTACTGTTTTCTTCATACATCATTCTTCAAAACCCTACAGAGTAGCTGCTTTATTTTATGACCTCTTTTAGGCATTCTTTGGAAGAATCAGAGTTGTAGATGTACTTGATTTTGGGTTGTGGTTCTGTGGGTTTTGTTCTGTTTTTTGTTGTTTGGGTTTTTTAATGTATTTTTCTCTAGAGCCTTACTTTGAAGTATTGAATCTTGAAAAATATTCCAGCCTATGTTAAAGCAGACTATCTTAGTGTAACTGCCAAATGTATTTTGCATGTAGAAGAGTATAGTGAAGGAGAACAGGGAGTGGACAGATGTGGAATAATTTAATTCTAGTGGATTAACAAAATCCCAGCCTAGAAAGTGATTAAACTACTTTCACTACCCTAGATATGCTGATGTGTATATACTAGTGTACATCTTCTGGAGGCAAGGTGTGAAGAAAGGTTTCTTCAAAACAGTTCATCTGAGAGGAAATTAATAAAATCCTAATTGCAAAATTATTTGCATAAAATCTGCTATTTGTATGAGGTTCACTGATATGTTCATTTTCTAGGTCTCCAATAGCTAAGGCTGAGCAAGACCTGAAATACTGTGGTTTTCCCTGTCAGATATTCAATATTTATCTTTACAATTAGATTTCAATTCATACTTTTCTCTCATTTTATTATGGTATTTACACTGAAAATTATTTTACGCTGTTCAGAAACAGTTGACCATATTACTTAACAACCAAGTAGATGTAATTTTTTTTTCCAAGACCAGTGGTAATTTTGTTTTTTATTTTGAGTCTAAGCAAAGACTTAAGTCCCCCTGAACGCTGAGGAGGGACTTCAGCTTATAATTTATAGATGTTGCTTTATCAAAATGGATGGTTGTGTAATCCATCCATTAGTTGTGTTTTCATCCATCCATCCAATCCTACTTTGATGGTTTATTTTTTGTTAAAGTACTGCAGACAATTCTCAAATAAGACAGGGGTGCTATTTAACATTAGTAATACAGCTTTTGTGAAGGAATTGCACGTTCCATGCACTTCTTAAGATAAAGCAGTGTACTTCACCTTGAGCATCTTGAATTTTTGGACCTGTCCTGAGTCTCATTAATGCAGAACGTAATGGAGTGCATTAAATAGTAGAGCAGCTACTGCTTTTTGAAAATACTGTTTTGAAAGTAGTGTTGTTAGATAGTCTGGAATGTCATACAGTAGACTATATTCTGTGTCCTCTTCCAAATAGCAACAGCTGGTTTCTAATACTTCTCTCTCCCCAAAGACAGAGAGGGTTATGCTTCTGGGTATTAGAGGCCCCAATTCTTTATCTCCTCCCACTACTTTTTTTTTCCCCCCAGACACTGTGTATATATCCTAATGCAAAAAACCTCACCCTCAAACAAAAAAAAACCCCTATAAAAACAAAATACAAAACCCCAACCAGGAGCTAGGTTTGCATTTATTTGTGCATGCATGTACTAAAATTAATAAGCCACCAAAAATTAATTTCTTCTGTACTTATTAAGGTTTCATGATGATACAATTAGGACATACAAGGTGAGAAGAAAAATTCCATATTTTAGATGCTTGATATGTCATCACTGATTCAAGTGAAACATGACGTGCTGAACTGCAGCCTTGACAGATAGAGCGTGGTTTCCCAAGTACTTTACTAGAGGCACAACTGAAGATACATATTAATGTGATCTTTAATACACATGCTTTTGTTTATTTCTTAAAGGTTTTTTGATAGAATTTTGCCTCAGTAAATACAGAAGGGAGAATGCAAAGCTTGTGTTTGCATTGAGTATGAGTGTATCTTAACTATTCTTGAATTTTTAAAATTATGTTAAAGTATTAATGCATCTTTGGTCTGTTTTAATGAGGCCTTCAGTGTGTCAAGTCAGAGCTGTGATTTTTGGACTGCGTTTTACAGATATCTTTCTGATCTTCATGCGCCTGGGGACCCTGCTTGGCAGTGCATTGGTGCTCAACATCAGTGGATTCTGCAGCTCATGCACAACTGTAAGGAGAGCTATGTTAAAGAACAAAAAGGCAAGGATATATATTTTTTTAACATATATATTTGACACTTTGGAATTTGGCATCACTTTTATTTGACAAGTTTTAGTGTACAAATGATATTTGGTTTTTTTCCCATCAATTTTGATAGCTTTTTACAAAGTTGAATACTGACTTGTATTTTTTTTCTTTATTCTATTATAAAAACAAAACAGCAGTTGGAGTTTTCTTTTTGTTTAATTTATAACTTTTAAGATCTTCACATGGGAAAAGCATTAAATTTCAATCATTTCTCTGAAGTTTAGTGTCCTCTTGAAATAATTCTTTGAGGTCACATGAAGTTTGGATTGTCTTCTGAATTTGACAGTTTGATTTTTGTCACAAGATATGCCGTTAGTATATGGATATGCAGGGCATTGGGGCATAGTGGAATAATGTGTAATTTCTTGATATGCGGTGAATACAGTGTTTTCGTGTTCTTTGTTCGTGGGCAGTTTCAAAACTCAGATTACAGTGTTCAGTCACAGGCCTGGAGTTGGGTTAATAAGAGATTTAGACAGTGCTACATTAAAAGCACTATGAATACTTTTATTCTGCCTTCGTCTCTACCAGTTTTGCTCCTCAAGGAAACATTTGCTCATAGGTATTGTTTTCAGGTGTGCAGCAACTTAGCTACCAGTTACCATGTTCTGTGACATTAACATATTTTCAAAAGGGAAATGCCTCTTGGCCTGGCATTTCTAGAAGTAAAACCTGGATTTTTAAATTAGAAAATGACGAGTGGTGCCTTTTTTCTCAGGAAGTCTTACCAAGTTTGCTGCCATTTCTGAAATGAGTAGGCATATTGGAATCTGGCCTTTCTTGGCTTATAGGTAATGCCCCTGTTTAATGTAGTGCATGTGTATCCCAAACCAAATAACGTGTTCTCTTCTGAGAAACCACAAAAATTTTACTGAGTTGGAATTGCTGCGGAAGCGTGCTGTAAGATTGCTGCAGGAGGCTTAAACTCTGTTTAGCAGAGGTTACAACATTGGGTTCACGGGGTGCATCGCATGTGACAGCACTGTCAGTAAGTTTGAGCTTAAAGCAGGCACAGACCATCTTTATTCCAAACCACAGTGAGGAGTGCTGTGGGACTAGCTGGAGCACCAGGTTAGTTCCTTGGCCTTTTGGTCAAAATTCAGAACACTTCCAAAACTTCCCCACTTTCAATCCTGATCAAAAGCCTGAGACACCAACCTCAGCCCCCCAGCATATCAGGAACAAAACTCACTTATAAAAACAGCTCACAATTCTAAGCTTGCTTTTTCTCTGCTCCCTTGCAAAATGTTACATAGCCTTCTTCTGGCTTTTTTAGTGAGGAAAAATAGGGCATGAAGATACTAAGTGCTTGAGGCTTTTTGTTGTAGTAGTCTATGTAACTTTGATATGCACGCTCCAGTAAATGAATGGAAAATGTGTCTAAATTCCTAGGCTTGTCTTGAAAATCTCAACCTGTTTGGTGTTTTTCTTGCAACCAATCTTCTTACCTCAGCCTTAATATCAAAGGGGTTATTATGTTAGCAGCTTTGTTTGGCTCACAGAAGAGGGAATTTAAATAACTTGAATGCCCAGTAAATGCATGTATGAATAGTTAATATTTAGTGCATATATGAAACAAATGCTAATATATTATTGCTTGTATGAAAGAGCTCATCAAATTTCAGTAGGTTTTTCCCAGACACTGTGATCCTTACTGATGTAGTTTTTGTACAGATTGTAAAATAGTCAAGAATTGATCCTAGTTGATGGAATTTCTCATTTAGTATCTAGTGGGACAAAGAAAGGTTGCTGAACATGCTTTTTTTCTTTTCATAGATCTTTAATTTTGGCATATACCAGACAGCAGAAGGAAAGCCTTGCAGGAATTGGTATTAACTGCCAAGTAGAACAATGCTGATTGTGATCAGAGACATGGAATGTATTTTTAATCTACTTTAATAAATGTATACTTTTCAAAGAGAAAAAGTATGGGCTTTTATTTAAATTGCTTATACAAGACTTTGAGGAATCTCATCAACTTAATCAGAAACATGGTTTATACGTTTATAAAGTCACAGGCTATTTGTAGAAAAAAATAACTTTTTCAAACATGGAAGTCTTCCACTCTTGAGACATTCTTCCAAAAAAGATTATTTTGTATATCAAGCATTTGGAGGAAGAGACAGGTCATAAGATTGATACTCTAATGTAAAGGGCATTAAATCTTTTTCTAGATTTCCCTTTTCAGCTGGGGTAATAGCTACTGTTTCTAGTGGATGCTATTCTTCATATCGGAGATGCTGGAATAAGCAGATGGCAATTACAGTTTCACCCTGAACATACCAACAATTTTTGACTATTCTTAGCTCAGTTTTTCTGTTAACTGTGAATATGTTGGTTCTAACTGACTGAGGTTAGCAGATGTCCTGTGTGTTTCAAATGCTGTTTTCAGCTAATGCAGCTTGTGTTAATATTTCCAAAAACCTAAAGGTATATTAAGCTGTGCTAAGATTTGTCAAATAGTTTGGCAATGTGGCTTATAGGCTGGCAACTACCAATGGCAAATTATTCATTTGGATGTTTCCTTTTATTTTAATAGACAATTATTAATTGTAAAAGATGCAGTAATCTGATCATTTAACTAATTGGTTGAATTTATTTCAACAGGGACAAATAGGATGGGACTCTTCTTGAGTCCTGTGTATGAAGTACATTACGGCAGCATTTTGGAGTGTATTCCCCTTGAGGAATTTCTCTGTATTTGTATTAACCTACTGTTTCCCCTCAGTCTTAAACAAC
Organism: Nycticryphes semicollaris; assembly: GCA_013400055.1. Classification (NCBI taxonomy): domain Eukaryota; kingdom Metazoa; phylum Chordata; class Aves; order Charadriiformes; family Rostratulidae; genus Nycticryphes; species Nycticryphes semicollaris. The sequence goes on from VXBJ01004429.1 coordinate 446,701, forward strand.
CCTGTTGGTTCACTGAATAGTCTTGAATTATGTAGATTAATGTTTCATTACGTGCTCAAATATGGCTGTTGTTACTCACCCATCATCACCTTTAGCTTATTGCATCTCTTGCTCTGGAAAGCCACAGCAGACCTTACTCATCTGTGAGGTTAAAAAAAAAATGCAGGAAGGTGATGCTTATATTAGGAGAGACTGTTGAAATCCAAGCCCATGTGATTTAAGGAGTGAGTGAATATGCATATATGACAGCAGGTCAAAATTTCTTCTGCTCTGAAGTAAGAGCAGCAAGGACAAAGAGACCAAACAGCAGAGACAAAGTCATAATGGAAGCATGAGGCAGTACAGGGGTTGCCCAAACCATAAAGCTTCCATGGTTGTGTCCATATATTCAGACATTCTCCTGCTTCTGTGATGGTCAGACTCTTCCATTAAAGGTGCAGTTGCAGATAGGGGACCCATATGCAATTGGCTGGAGCTTCAGCTCTGCTGATGTAGTAAAGTTTGTGAATACATGGATTTATTAACTTCTTATAATTTCTATTTAATTTTTGTCTGTCTTACTAATGGAATATGCAGTTGTGCTCCTTCATTGTTTTTTAAACCTTTTTTTAATGGTTATGAAGTTAGTTCTTGAAGGATTGATACATTCCTGTTATAAATCTGCTTGCTGCCCACTGGAAGGACCTGAAATAGATAAAGCTGGTCTTCGTATGTAGATATGATAGAGTGAGGGAGATGTATGAGGCCAAATAGGGAAAAGAGATTTTTTTGAAGTCTGTTGATACATAAGATGGAACAGCACTATGCTCACTCAAAACAGTAGTTCTTAAATCTCTAGCAAGAGATAGTTGAATACTATACTGAATTGTGCTGGTATTTTATGCCTTGCATTAGATAAAGTCTGAATTGCTTCTTCCGAACACTGACCTTAGTATTTGTAGAATTCTAGGGACTTTCAAACCTGGTACCTGGGGAGTAAATGGTTTCCTTCAATTAAGTTTTTATATATCTGTACTTTTAAAATTTACTTGGCGATTCCCCAATTATTAGGGCATAATTGTAGTTTTGCAATATGGCTTATGCTTCCCAGACTTACTGGAGTACAGGAAACACAGGGGATATAATGATGTAAAATGACATGAAAATAAATGTAAATAAATGAGGTTTAGTTTAAAATTTGCCTGGGGTACTGGGCAGATAGCCAAAATGAGTTGAGCAGTGGGATTCTTAACAGGAGTATCAGGGAAAGAAGCTATGGAGGTTAAGACTTTTTACTGTGTGGCCAATGGTTATTTGCTTAGACTTTAATAGTGACTTAGTAGATTTTGTGATTTTTTTTTTTAAATATTTTTTTTTTTTGCTGAAATGGATAGGAACTCTAGTCCCGTTATTGACAAACTGACTGAAAAAGTCTTAATTTCTTAACATGTCTTTCTGAGATACTGTGTAATGTTATTGCAAATAAGCTATATGTTAATATAGTTTAGAAACTAAAACTGTAAATGGAAACACTATCACTGTTGTAGTGTGATCTTTCTGCTGCCCTTTGGGTTGCAAAACGTACAATATACAACCTATTAAAGTTGCCAACATGGAGACAGTTTTCAAAACTAGAACATACTAGTTTGGTCATTGTGATGTTTTTGGTAGTTCTTATTGCTGGAGGGGAAAAAAAAAGGTCCTTTTTGCAGCGCTCAGAATATGATGCATAGGTCTCCACGTATAGTAAAAAAAAAAAATAAAAAAAAATACCACCCCACCAAGGACCTATGCAGGGTTTTTCTGTGCCAGAATAAGAGCAGCTGTACATAGTGTGAAGGAGAGAGAGAGATGGATGCTTAGACCACGTTGCTCTTTCTTCTGTGCCATACTGAGATTCTATTCACCTTGCAATGAATGATCCATCTTTGTTAGATCAGACAGGCCGGCAAGGCTTGTGTCAAAAGGGCTTTTTCAATTTGTTATCCTAGCAGCTGGTTCTCTTCCATTGCCTTTGCTTACTGTACATCTGGAAGAAGACTTCTTGCAGCTGGGAGCCATTTCATGTCTAAACCACATCCCTTGTCCATAGCAGAAATACCCTTTTGACAGCAGATGTCAAGCAAACCCTTAATGGGTTATTAATTACAAAAAATAAATAAAAAAAATTAATCGGTACAAAACTTAACACTGGATTTATTTCCCTCTTTTAACACCTCTATCTCTAACTTTGCTGTTATCTGATTCTACTAAAAACTCTGAAAATGTTCAGAAGTGCAGGTGGTATTCTTATTTTACATACTTTAAACAATATTTCTAGTATTGTAATGGCAGTAAATATTGTGATTAAAAAACAGACAATAAATACTGTGATTGAAAAGCAGCACAGGTATTTTAAAGTCAAAATTGAAAAGCTCAGTATTACTGAAGATAAAGTGAAACACTTCTATTGCCGCAATTTTACCTTGGTGTCTGCTCTAATCTTCTAAGCCCTTATTTGGGCAATTAAGTAAAAGCGAGTTGTTTTCAAAGCTGCTGAAGATCTTAATGTCCACTGGTGCATTTTACTAGTGCTAGTAAAATGACATCATTTTTATTTATGTACTGAACTTGAAGTGTTTGGCTCTTGCTTCAGTATTTTTTTGGCCTGCAGGACTGACAATAAGGCTTACCATTAGGCTGTGAAATACTTAAAACACTACTAGAAATAATCAGGCCAAATCTCCTTTTTGTGATAAATGGAAAAATAGTTTTAGTATAAATATATTCAGTATAACTAAGACTAGCCATAAGATTTACAAAAGCATTAATTTTTAAACACGTTCCAAAATTGGTGGTTTCTTCATAAAGTGCAGCAATTTTAATCTTTCACGCTCATCTCTGCTAGAAATACAATCCATGTTCTCCTTGATCATTTAAAAACGTCAGATTCCTAATAAATGTAAGGTTAGAAAGAAAAAGCACCCAAGAAAAAGAATGAAATGCAGTCATTCATCTATTGAGCAGGTTAATTTTTTTTTTTTGGTAATTTCTCCTGCTTGCCTAATTTCTTTTCTAGACAAATTGAAATTCTCAATGCGTTGCCCTTGAAAAGGAATCTTATCCTGGTTGTGTCGGTGCGGGCTCCAGGCGCTGTGTGTTTGGTCAACAAGCAACAGTGGGTGGTCAGGCTGTAGCACAGGACAAGGGCCTGCTGTGCACAGGAAAAAATGTTCAAAGGTGTTTAAGGGTGGTAAGGAAGTCTGCTGCCCCTTCAGAGAGTTGGGAGGCTATAGATCAGCCTTCTCTCGCTATTATAGCCTGTGAGAAAATTCACTGTAAGATACATAATGGATGAAAGAATACAGTAACTGTATTCACCTGGTTGCCCATCTTTTTTAACTTTAATGCGGTTCATACAAGCCGTATATGTTCATGTAGTCTGTGTCATGACTGATGTTTGACTTAACATGGAAAACTGCGCTGAAAAACTCCTTGGGCTAAGACTGATCACTTGTTAACAAAGTTCTGTCACTTGAAAAAGTACAGGCATATATTACACCCTGGTCAACCAGCAGCTTTTGTAAAATGCTTTAACTGAATGTCACGTAAGTGATGCACTGAGCTGGCAGAATTGCAGGGAGGTGAGAGATGTGTGACTCCCACAAGAAACTTCTGCCTGACAGACTGCAAAGGGGGGGGGGG
>VXBJ01004429.1:450374-490494 GCA_013400055.1 Nycticryphes semicollaris
GGGGGGGGGAGCAGGAAACAAGCAGCACTGTGGAATGATGGATATTGCAGAACAATTTTTACACTCAGTTTAGTAACAGTTTGGAAACACAAAAGTAAAGCTGCTTTTAAAGATTTAAATCGAGTGGTTTGCAGTGGAAAAATTCATTTTGGCCAAATTTCATGTGAGTCATCTTTTTAATGAAGACTGTACCATGCTGTGTGCCAAGAGCACGCCAGTAACGTTACCAAAAAATGGGGTCAGGATGTGTATATGAGCCATAGATACTGTAGTCACACAGGTACCCTGTAGCAACAGCGGTATTGAGAAGCTTAGAATAAACCTGCAATTCAGAGTCAGCACAGGTGACTCTGAAAGTGAAAGTGCAAATTAAATAAACGACCTCAAAAAGCATTGTGCTTTGTTTCTTTTTAAATCCTTATTTTGATGAGATCTTACTGCACTAGAACAGAAGTCTGAACAAAACTGTTGAACAATTTATATTTCACACAGTATCTGAATGTTTTTATTTTTTTCTACATACCTTTAAAATATCTGTGCACAAAAGGTTGGAACCCAGTAAAATCCTTTTAAATAAAATTAAAGCAATGCTAAGATCTTTAAAACATCTTATTTGATCTTCTAATGATTTTACAGTTGTAAATGTAATAAGGCTTTAATTAATTTTAACTTAACAAATAAGGTTTGTCATGACTTTTTGGAAGAAGAAGAAGAGAATGTAGTAAATTTATTTTTCCTGTTTTTCCTTGGTTAAATATACACTTGGCAGTGGAGTCACTGACAGATATGCTCCATGTAGATGCTGTATTTTGGAAGAAAAAAACACTTCTGTAACTTCAAAGATGCAGTACATTTAAAAAAATAATTAAGATCTGCCAGGAATGAATTGTTCATACTGTTTATACAACATCGTAAAACCTGTTAGCACATTAAAAAGTTAATTTCTTGAAACTTTAGATTGTTGCTGTCCTATAGTCAGGATCTAGGAATGTAGAAATAGTACACAAATCAAATAATGAATAGGCAGTAAATTACTATTTGGGTAGTTTATTTAGGTTTATAAATATTATTGTCTACAGTCCATACTAATATTAATTCATTGTATTACATTATGCTGCTAAATTTAAGCTGCTGGCTCCATGGAGGGAATTAGTTTGGTTGTGAGAAAAACTGTTTGTAAGTTAACTCTCGCTTTTTCACAAGACTTATGCGTCAGTGTGCAGTCTTCAAGCGCTATCTTCTGGTAGGGCGAAAGCAAAATCAGCTTTGCTAATGCAGTCCAGATGTTTATTAGTCCTGAGGGTATATGGGCTGTTGTAGTTTCCCGCTGCTGTGTTATACTTGCTTGTAATGCTAGACAACCAATTAAGAAATTAGTCCATGTTAAACTTTCTTTTCCTGGTACAGCTGCAAACTGATGATGTGGTTTTTCTGGTGGAACAAGAGAGTATTCTTTACATGTTTTCTGTTACTGGTGAATGTATAAACCATTTGGGCGGTGTGGGGTTAGTGTATCAGCAGCAACACAGAATTTTCAGGTTTTCAGCTACCTCAGGCAAATGGTTTTAATTGAACTAATTCACATTAAGATGTTTGGGTAAGTGTGCTTTTCTTAATTCTGGGGTTTAGTTGGCACTGTCATTTTTAGAGACCATCTGTTTACAAGAAATTCCTCAATCTAACAAGATGTTTGAGAGGTGAAAACCTAAATTCTATGCAAAGATATCAAAGTGGGAAGTTTTGGTGTATCATGGCTTTTTCTAATTGTAGTTTTTGTGAAGATATCATTGCTCTACATTCGAGGGTTTCGTTTAGTACGTGTTTTAACTAACAATGCCTGTGACAATTCTGGTTTATCCTTGAGAAACCTGCTCTAGTCGGAGGTGTCCCTGCCTGTGACAGTGGGGTTGGAACTTGATGACCTTTAAGATCCCTTTCAACCCGAACCACTCTGTGATTCTTGGCGTACGTTTTTGGGTTTTTTCCCCCAAATAAAATGCATATGTTGAATCTTATGGAAGCCCAAGAGCAGTGAGGCACTTAAAATTTCTCAAGGTCTTCTATATATGGTTTGTTTTTTTTTTTTTTTTTTTTTTCTTCTGGGTAGAATATCTGTAAGATACTGAATGCATTTTGTTTTTATCTGGAGAGGAAAATGAATTTTTTGTTTTTACTTCATTCTGCAAGGTTGCTGAATTGTTTTCACATAAGTTAATTATTGCAAATTTAGTACATTTAAGACGTTGTCTAAGTGTTTAAATCAAAAATGCTGTTGATGTGTGACCTTACACAGATCTCTGCTATGTGGGTAGTTGCATAGTACCTGTCTATTTGCACTTGCAGCATACGTACATACTTAAAAAGCTTCTGAAAGCTTTAGGTTTTTACTTTTTCATTGCTTTGTATTTTTAGTTCATTCAGAAGGAATAGTCTTTCCACAATTTCTTCTTCGAACTCATTGTAGATCTTGTTTGTGGTGGTGGGGCACAATACACTTAACCACTGCAGCAGGTTTCATATTGTCGAAAACTCATAAATTTTAAAGGTGTCATAAAGGTGAGTTGTTTTTAGTAAGTGCAGTAGTGAGCAGAATCATGATACAGGGTAAAGATAGTATGGATGGGTTACCAAGACAGTTAATGCAGTGTGTCCATCATGATTGTGAATGATGTGGCAAACTGGATCTGTTTACTTTGGTGTCTTATAGTATGAACAGCAATAAGATACATGGAAGAACCAACAGTTAGCTCAGGAATGATAATGTGTTTGCAAGGCAAGGTTTTGGTGGTAGCGGAGGGACTGCAGGGATGGCTTCTGTGAGAAGCTGCTAGAAGCTTCCCCTGTGTCTGATGGATCCACTGCTGGCCAAGGCCAAACCCATCAATGACAGTGGTAGCACCTTCATGAGAACATACTTACGAAGGGGAAAAAAACCCCAACCTGCATGGTAGCAGCCAGAAGAGGGGATTGAGAAAATGTGAGAGAAACTATTCTGCAAAAGCCAAGATCAGTGAAGGAGTGGGAGGAGGTGCTTTGGGCACCAGAGTGGAGATTTACCTGTAGCCCATGATGAAGATACTCTGGTGAGACAGGCTGCCCTCCTGCAGCCTATGGAGGTTAATGATGGAGCAGATATCCACCTGCAGACCATGAAGAGGGGCCCCACGCTGGAGTAGGTGGATGCATCTGAAGGAGGATGCGACCCCATGGGAAGCTCATGCTGGATCAGGCTCCTGGCAGGATGTGTGGCCCTCTGGAGTGAGGAGCCTATGCTGGAGCAGGCTTGCTTATAGGACTTGGGACCCCATGGGGGACCCACACTGGAGCAGTCTTTTCCTGAAAGACTGCACCCTGTGGGAGGACTCAGGTTGGAGAACATCGAGAAGTGTCTCCTGCGGGAGCAGGAGAAGAGTGTGAGGAGTCCTCCCTGCAAGGAGGAAGGAGCAGCAATAACAATATGTGATGAACTGACTGCAGCCCCCATTCCCTGTCCCCTTGCTTTGCTCAGTGGGAAAAGGTAGAGAAAAATCGCATGTGAAGTTGAGGCCAGAAAGAAGGGAGGGGTTGAGGGAAGGTATTTTAAGATCTTTTTTTATTTCTCATTACCTTGCCTGCATTTGAATGGTAAGAAATTAAATTTGTTCTCCTCAAGTAGGTCTGTTTTGCCTGTGATGGTAATTGCTAAGTGTTCTCCCTGTCCTTATCTTGACCCACAGGCCTTTTGCTGTAATTCTTATTCCCTGTCCAGCTGAGGAGGCTAAGTGATAAGAGTGGCTTTGGTGGGCACCTGGCATCCAGCCAGGGTCACCCCACCACACAATGCCACATTGAAAAGCCACAGGAAATCTCTTTAAAAGCTATTAAAAAATTATGGGAAGAACTTTTTCAAAATGGTCTAAGACTCAATAGTGTCACCTATTGGAAGTTTGTGATAAGTTTCACAATACTTAATATTGCTGTCTTGTTGCTCTGAGTCTAAATTCAGAATAAATATTCTTTAAATCCACTTTACTGCGTGTAACTCTTGAATCTGAGTATTGCAGTGCTACAGCTGGTGCTCTTACTGTATGGCCTTCCAGTTATTTTAAGTGAATGGAAGGTATTGATGGAAAGGATCAAGCAATATAAACTCAAATACTGAGATTCTCACTAAAAAATTCAGCATGAATTACCAGGAGAGGTTTCATCTCTATATAAGAAAGGAAATGTGTTTTTTACTGCGAGAACAATCAACCACTGGAGTAACCTTCCCAAGGCTGTAGTAAAGTTCCCGTTGTTGGAGGTTTTCAAGACACAACTGGACAGGGTGCTAGATAATCTCCCATAGGCTCCCTTTCCCAAAAAAGGTTGGATCAGATGATCTTTCAAGGTCCCCTGAGCTGTTCTATAATTTGGTGAATTTTCATTAAAGTTTAGCTGTTTGCAGCTCAGTTGGCCAACGCAGAAATAATTTTTGATGGTTACTTTCAGAAACATATCTGCAAGGTGAAATGTACAAAGCAGCAATACTGGCAGTGTTACAGTACATTAAATAAAATCATCATGGTCTGCTCATTATTGTATGGTGGCTTTTCAGAATGTATGTTAGACTCTCAAGCATCCACCTGTATCCGATCATTGCTTAGGACTTACTTGTAGTGACCTACGTATCAACACAAAAATAATATTTGATAAACTGGGAAATTTGTGTGGTTTTAGATATGTATGTGTATGGGGTGTTTTACAGACATACACAAGCATACAGTGCATCTGCTCCATGGTGGATGGATTCTTTCTCCCTGAACTACGTAGAGGTCAAAAGCTAAGAAGTAGTTGAACACTCTGCCCTGAAGTGCTTCAGCTGGAGGCACGAGAAATGTTTGCTGTTGAAAAATATATTTAGACATACGCCATAAAAAAAAAAAAAAATCCAAACCTGTGTGCCATGCCACTAATGGCATAAATGCATATTTGTCTATGGCTTTCAAGCATCTAATTGTAGGGCATTAATTAAAGTAAAACCAGAGAAATATACAGACCAAAGAATGATATTTCCCACATGGTACTTGTGGTTTTGGCTTTGCTACAGGAGTCAATAGTGGTGTTACTGGATAGCAGTGCTGTAGATGAACAGTCTAAATAAGCCAGACTAAGAATGTTTTATGCTATGTAACTTTTATCTGGTGTTACTTCTGATTTAAACTATAATTTCACAAGCAGTGAGCAGTTTCATGTTGATTGATGTGCAAAATCTTTATAACGTTCTTTTCCTCCCCCTCCCTAGGCAACGCATTGCTCCACAGCCCCATGTTAGACCTGGACAGTGATGTGCGTCCATCACCAATTGGCCATCTCAGTCAAACTGCTTCATTGAAAAGGGGCAGCAGCTTTCAGTCTGGCCGTGATGATGGTAGGCATCTGTTTTATATGGAAAACCAAAGCTGCAATTCCCTATGTCCAGTGTGTCGTACAATAATTAAAAAAAAAAAAAAACGACAAACAAACCCAGATTCTCCATGTTTGTTTTGTTTTTTTTTTTTTTCCTACAAAACCAGAATATATTTATTTTGGTGTACATAACCACCTACTGCCTTTTGCTGCTGTTATACCTCTTGTGTGTGGTTGCTAAGATGGCTCTCTTTGCATTTGCTCCTTCTGTGACTTCATGCTTGGTCATTGTTCTCTGATTCTGCAAACACAGAAAGCAAAACAAGGTGTGTGGCTAAGCTCCAGTAGTGTGTCCACAACCAGTTGAGCCTTCGTGACTTCAAGACCCTTGTCCTAACAACTTCATCTCAGGAGTCATCTCTTATCAAAGTACTTCCCTCCCCCACTCCCTGGAAAGTGGGGTTTTATGAAGAATTTTCTGGCTTCGGTTTGCTCTGATGTTTCTCTTTTCCCAATTCCATGGACTTCCTTAAGAACCATCTGTAAATATCTGATTTAATCTTTTTAGTAAAAAGAGGAATGAAAGGAATCTTTCAAGAGCACAGAACGAAGAATAAAGAGAATTGTGTCACAGTTTGAGGTTGAATGTTAGTGTTTCAAAATGTAAATTACACAGTCTCTTTGAAGTGTATGTGTATACCAAGTAATTACTGTATTACTGTTACCCCTGTCCTTTCTCAGCCCAAAACCTTGCATGAAGTTGACTAACAAGTTTTACACAACAAACCAGTGAATTGCTGGTTCTTGCTGGATACCATCCACTAACAATACACATGCCACACTTAATGTAGCAGGCAACATCCAAAATCATGGGGTTTTTTTTCCCCTTGTTTTAATTATTTTGTATGTGTTTCTGTTTAAAGAGTTACATCTACAGAATGCAATTCCAATTCAATCGCGTATCTTTGCTTTTTGAGTCTTAGTTATGGATCCATGACCTTTTTACAAACTGGAGAAGTCTTCAGCAAACTTTGCAGATTCTGTAGCAACCAGTTTAAACCAAGACTCAAAGGAAAGCTGGAGGAATGATGAGATATTATGATAACCCACTGCAAACACCCTAGAGTTACAATGAGTTGCCTCTGAGTTCAGTTTATTGGCACTTATGTGCACATGCCCACTGGATGCGTGGGAACAGTTGAAAACTCTACCATCTTCCCTGAGTGGAGAGCCAAAGCAAACCAGCCACTTACGATACCTGTGCAGGAGCTGCCATTCTAAATATGCCATGATGACCTCTGTTGTCAGGTTGCTTGTGCATCCTTTTGTTTTTTCACAAATTAGAGTAGTGGCATCTCTGGGGTTTTTTTGGTGTTTTGGTGTGGGACTTTTTTTTCCTAATATGATTGAGAGTAGTTGTTTGAAAAAAGTACTATAAATTCAAAAGTTCAGCATTCAAATAACGTTCAGCTCTTGCTTGAGCATGCCTTCAGGAGGATATGTAAACAATAGCTCTATTTTCATCTTTAGGCTTTTATAGCACAAGTTAGAATAGAATAAAAGAAAATTTCTGCTTTAACATAGTTTGGAAATTTCTCTAGCAACAAAGTCAAAATAACCTGAATTTATGGCCAAATGTTCTTCTCACATGATGTGCAGTAGCTTATTCTAATAAATATCTGCTGCCTGCAGACTACAGACTAAGGCAGTCTGTGAAATAGGCTTGAAGTGTGCTTCCTGGAGGAGAAAAGAATTTAATACATGAAGTAAATCTTGCCAGTGTATTTCCAGTTGGGATGAAACCCTGGTTATAACTTTGGTTTGATGCTGGAGCTTTTGGCAAAGCTGAAACAGTTTCTTGACAGGAGATGAAATCTTTTGGTAAGGACTCTGGGTTTGTTGGCCTTACACAGCCTCTGTTGCTATAGAAGTGTTGTCACAGCTTCCTGGCATAATCACTGCATATGTTAAAGAGTTTTTCTACTACTGGGTCCAGACCAGTTCCCTGACAGTCATAAACCAAGCTGGCAAAAGTAGTGCTCTCACATCCTGTCCATGTTGAGCTTTGCTAGCTGCGCTTTAAAGTTTTCATGCCTTTCAAGCAGATGCACCTCTATCAGCAGATTTCCACTTCAGTTATGCCAGTCTGTCTCCAAATCTGGGGCTTCCGATGTGGGGTTTTTTGATTTTTTTTTTTCATTTTTTTTTTTTCAAATACTAATCCAGAGTCCCTAAGTGTTTTGACCATGAGAAAAAGAACATTTTTTGGTAGTGCAGATGTTTACTGTCCGCTAAAAAAAATGAACTAATAATTGACCTGCATGTCAACAAAGGGATGCTGTATTTAAAGTATGCTGTCTTTCAAGGAGATTCAAGAGGCCCTGGTAAAGCCTGCTGGTTACCTGGTGTGTAATTAGGCAGCTATTTTTGCCGAACTGGTGAATTCCAGTTCTGCGTTGGCAACGTGCTCTAGTAGAGTAAAAACAAAAAGTGCTATTTCACCCAACATTCTTCTGTATTTCCACACAGTTATGTAGGATAATATAATGTTTTCAACTTTCTCACTTACAAAAGACTAGAGTTACATACAAAAAACCCCACACCAACAAAGATGGCCCTCTTTAAGTGTTTCTGGTTTGTTTTTTGGTTGTTTGGTTTGGGTTTAAAAAAAAATAAATAAATCTGTGTTTTATTTTTCCAAGTTTTCTAAAGTTTACTCTAATTCTTGAGGTTAAGTATAAGTCTCTTACCACTGTTATACTGATACCCTGTTTTGTTAAAACAGCATAAAAGAAAATTTCAATGGAGAAGGCAGGTGGTTATAGAAAAGGATTTCACAGTTTCTTTTATTTTCTGTGTTAATTAGTACTTTTTTTCTTCCCCTTTTCAGCTTTCTCTTTACCTTTCCTCCTCCCCCACTCACCCCCCACTTCCTTTTGCCTCATTTGGTAAGAAACTGTGAAAAGTTATCTGCTGCAAAAATGTAAGCAATTGCCAGTATACCAGGAATACGGGTAGGTTTGTGAAGTGAGAGATGCTGCGATGTTATATGTTACAATTGTGTTCTTCATTCAGGAATATCATTCTATAATTAGTGATATGTTTCTTGAGTTTTAATGACAATGTTAGAATGTCCCCTGTTTTTCACATAAAAGATTTTACCAAACAAAGGAAAATGAAGATGTGAGGTTGGCAGCTTGCCCCAAGCCACAATGGAAAATTTTTTGAGCTGGAAATAAAGCAGATCTTCCAGTTTCCATTGTTTGCCTTAATCGTTAGCCCATCTATCAGCCCTGTTTCTTCAGCATCACCACTTCATCATTTAAAACTTCTAATGTCTTCATTCCTTTGTGTTACCTTTTAGAGTGATTTGAAGAGAGTAGACCAGCTCAACAGATTGTTAGGTGGATTGCATTAGAAACCCCTAAAGGCGTATTTTGTATATATTGTCATAGTGCTGGCACCTTGTAAGCATATAAGAAGGGAAGAAAGAGCTTGTATGTGTACCAATTATGCATGCATCTATGGGCCTGTCTTTAACTTTTTCCATTCCTACATGAAAGGTTTTATATATACTGTAAGGTTACTTGTGTAACAAAAAGCAGCAGCAACCTAGTACATTTTTTATTATTGATTCAAAGATTTTTAATTCTGCTGTTTCTGTTCCCTCTCCCCCTTTTAGCTTGGCGATGCAAAGCTCCTCAACAGGTTATATTTGTTGAAAAGTTGACAAAACTTGTTCTCAGTCAACTACCCAACTTCTGGAAGCTCTGGATTTCTTATGTGAATGGAAGTTTATTCAGTGAGGTATGGATTCTTCTGTAAAAATTGACTTTGGAGTAACAATGCTCCATAGTATTATGTTTGAAATATTATACTTCACTGGAAGAAGTTACTGGACTTATTTTAATCAGAGAGGTTTATATAACAATATGTAGACTCTTACATGTTTGAGAGATGCTACTTTGATTAGTAAAAAGGTCTTGCAATACTAGCCTATAGAAGTGTGGTGATTCTTTTTGGTTTTTAAAAGAGCAAAAGCATAGAGTGGAATTACTTAGAATTCTGCCAGTGGTTTGTCTGTGTTTGTTCCTGATGCTGGAGTCAATATCTATGTAGTTTCACCTCTTATTCATAGCTGGCCAGCTGCCCTTCATTGGTGATCTGAAGAAATAGAAAATTGCACAAAAGACAGAGATACGTAAAAGACAAAGTCATACAGAAAAAAATAGTTTCCTTTCTTTGGAACAAGAGTACTCATTTATTGAGCTTTAAGTATTTGAAAGTGAGGATGGGTTCAAGACCAAAGTCACAAAATGACCAAGTCTCAGACTGGTGTACACAGGGACTCTCATCTGGAAGTGCAGTCGCCTGTGCTTCTAGTCCTTCTTGCTCAAATGATCTGGTTTTTAGAGATTACATAAATAATAGTCTTGATAATCTAAGGAGCAAGGGGGGAGAAGTAATGATTCATGATGGGCTGTTATTATGTGAACGTGGGTTTTGAGAGGATAAATTTTCATAATTAATTGGATACGGGTAGTATACAGCTTAACATCAAAATTGTTACCGGATAAATACAATAACTTTGGGGTTTGTGTTGGTGTTAAAATTTGGTCACAGAATTACGTTATGTTTTACAGGCAACTCAGTTCTGGTTCTCAAGCCGTGTTCTTCCTTCTTCAGGAGAACTGTAGTGATGGCATATTCAAGGAGCAAGTCTGACAAAGACAAACACATGATTGAAGTGTAGTGAAAGGCAGATCGCTCTGTTCCTTCAACAGATGATAAGGCACTAGTTCACACCCCATCTGCATAGCTCTCTCTGAGAAGTCCTGCTGACTGCAGTTCAGACTCACTCATTCTGGGTACTAAAACAATTCTCAAGGCAAGGTCTGTAAAGAGATATAGAGATAGTTGGGGTAATTCAGAGCAGGTGGAAATAAGCAAGCTTTTGGACGTGTACTATTCAGATCAGCTTCTATACCGAACCTAAAGTTTTGTGCATCTAAAACTTCTCTGTTTAACTGTTACTATATCGTTTCATTTAATGAGGTTGGTTTTATCCTACCGTATTTAATGTGTCCTGCTGTGCTTAAAGTCATTACAGCTACAGTATTCCATTACAAAATTATCCCTAAAGCAGAACTACAGCCACAGATATCTACCAGTCTTTACAGCTTTAGTAGAAAATAAAACAAAAACCTTGCGAAAGGAAATTTGGAAGATTATTTTGTCATTTTCCGTTAACTAACTAGATAATTAATTTCTCAAGCAGCCATTCTGTTTAATGACACTGTCTGTAAATCAATATAATATTTTCATGTGATGATAACTAGTAGGTACTATAACTCTTTATATGTTGAATATAATTTAGAGCATTATAGCTCCAGTGAAATAGATTCTATTTGTAATCTCATTTCATATGATCAAATCAAAGGAAGGGTATGACATTGAGTCATAACATTCAGTGACAGCAGTAGAATCAAGAATAAACCTTAGTACTGTTGACTTTCACAAAAATAATTAATTTCATAAGGGAAATTACAACCTCTATATTTGACAACAGTACCATTGGAAATTAGACTTTATGAATTCACCTGTTAAGTAGTTGTGATTTTTTTTCTGAGTACAATGAAAAAGAAAGCAATTTGTAAAGAAACTGAGATTTGAACTGTAAACAAGATTGAGAAATCATGCTCATGAAAACGACTGCAAGTGGAAAATGCAGTGATCTTATGTCATGTCTGAACAAAACATTGTTTCCATGTATAAAAAAAAAAAAAAAAAAGAGGAGAAGGTACTTTCCCTGTTAGTCTTTAAAGTACATCTACTCTCCATCTGTTGGGCCAGATTCTGAGCTTGTGAGAAATTAATCCCTATACATTTGATTTCTTCTGTTCCTTTGGTCCTTATGGAAGCCACCCAAGTTCTTGGGTAGAGAGGAAGGATGGTGCCCTCAGTTCTTTTTACGTGTTCTGCATTCTGTATGCCACAATCAACTGAGGACAGGTGGGAGGAGGGGGTGGCATAAGCTACAGGACTACTTCTAGAGCACCTAACAATATCTGTTACCACATCAAATTCAAAACTGAAGGTTTATATGTATTTCTATCAGAAACCATACAGATTTTAATTGTCCATGAAGAAGTTTATTTTACCGTGTTGCTTGCTATTTATTGTCAGTCAGAAAGCCAGTTGATTGCCACAGTTTAAGAAGAGTCCTGTGAAACTGCTGTAGAGGGTCATTTCAGTTAGCTTATTCAAATCTTCAAAACACTGTAAATACACGTAAAGAAAATCCCAATATATGCATAGCAAGCAGTGTTTTTTCTTGTTCAGGTTTGGGGGGAGGGGGTTGTTGTTCTTTTAGTTCTGAAAGGTTAGCTATATGCCTTAAAATATTGTCAGTTAAAGATTTACGTGGTATTTTCAACAGTTTAAAAAGCTGAGTTCTTTGAATCACTCTAGGTGAAGCTGCGTATGTGAGTAGTAACTGAATAGTAACCGTCTTACCACAAGATAGTTTTGGTCTGTCTGTGCAGGAAAGGTTTAAGATTGGTCTTCATCAAAACCACTAAGGAAAAAAAAAAAAGATATCAAAGATCTGTGAATTTTTTGTTGTTCTTTAATCCAGCTGTAAAAAGTATGAATTTTAAGTTGATACCTGAGGTTTAAAGGAGTATAGCTTATTTTCTTTTTAAGGCGCTAGAAGAGAAAAGTGGGTATTTTATGCAGCAATAACTCAAGTGTTCTTCTTCTTTTCTGAAACCGTATAATTCAGAGCTTTAAAGTACAAGAGTTTCATAGCCATGTATTTTCCAAAACTGTTAATTGGTTTTATTTTATTCTAATTTTTGCTCACTTCAAAGTATTTATTTTACCTTAAAAATCTGAAATGCATTAGCGTTTTTCAAGGGAACTTGAAAAACACAGCATTTCAAATTAATTACTTGAAAGTAAACTGATTCTTTTTGAGACACGCTTACCCGTGTTATTGCATTTCTTGTCCAGTAGATGTTGCTGTACATACATAAAATAGGAGATTTTTCTAACTATAAAATTCAACACCTGCACTTAACTCAGTATTTGAAATAACTTTTTTTGGTATATTTTACAGTACTGTGTTCTCAGTAGACTCCACAGGCGGCTAGAATTACAAACAGGAAGACTGTTAGTCAAACCATGTTTTTCTTCAACTGTAACTGTCTCATGCAAAGTGTACTCATGTGCCTTGAGTTTCGAAGAAGTGAAGATTGTCCATGAAGATGCTGATTGTTTTGCAGAGTCTCTTTTACAGTTAGTTGAATTGTTTAAAGAGCATTGTCAACAAAAGGGCGTTCCTGAAAACAAATGACACCCCTCAACCCCGCCACTCTCATGTTACAATTCCAAAATGCCCTCATTCCAAGAAGCATCTCCTACTTCACACCCATGTCCTTCTGTGGGCACATTCCGTGCTGAGAAAAAAGAGTTTCTTCATATAAGCTTGATGCATAATTGGACTATATATGATTTAGCTTTCACTACAATTGCAGTGAGAAAACTTTGATCTCATGAGGTTCATATTGTTAGAGCTACTGTTATGCTTGTCTCTCAACTTCGAAATACATGTTGTTCCTCAGAATTAAATGACCTACAGTAAGTGGAGTTTATTGATCGTATGGTCTTTGTTTATTGAGCTGCTGCTGAGAGTTAGTTTTGATAATTGCATCATAAACTCGTTGGTTTTCAGTTCTTCACTTTGAAACCCCCTTTTTCAGAATTATTTTACAGTGGTTATGAAATACTTACACTTTTCAATTTTCTCATTTTCACCAGACTGCTGAAAAATCTGGCCAAATGGAAAGATCAAAGAAAAACGCTAGGCAAAGACAAAATGATTTCAAGGTAAGTTATGGGGGGAAAACTTGCTTTCTTTCGGTTGTCCTTCATGGCAGGATACTTTAGTGTCACCATCTTGATAATCAGATTTCTTACATCATCTGTGTGCCCTTATACCTCTTTCTGATCTACTCTATACCATGTGGAGCCACCTGTAAATCATACATACCAAGCTGTTGTGTATAGCAAGTACATGGCTGCTTAAGCTCATTGATAGAGCCTTATTCTTGATTTTTCTTTCCCATCTTCTGATGCAGAAAATGATTCAGGAAGTGATGCACTCTCTGGTAAAACTTATCCGTGGAGCTTTGCTTCCATTCACCCTCAGAGAAGGAGAATCAAGACAGTATGGTGGCTGGGAGATGAAATCTGAACTTTCTGGCCAGTGGCTAACACATGTTATCCAGACTGTAAGGTAAATGGATCTGGGGACCTACAAAATTATGCTATTCCTGGAATATGTGTGCTTTAAGACAAATTGTTTTGTTTATTGCATTAAATATCCCGAGTAGTGAAAACGGTAACATTTTCAAAAACTATCTATGGGAGATTTAGGATGCTATGTGCAAGTGTAATGGATAAATAAGGCTATACCTTGAAGTATTATGTAATGATACATTCATTTTTTTCCACAGCATCTTATGAAAAAGTTTGAATAAAGTATTTGCCTGGCACAGCACAGACACTACATGAATGAAACGGGATTCGATTCCTTAGGGTAGAAAGCAATTATCTTTTTCATTTGCTACACGTCTTCCCAGAGCTGCTAAAACGGGTGAAAATAGCATGCTTCTCACTTTAGTATCATTCTTAACTCATCATTTACTTTTACAGTTGTTTTGTGGAAGGTGATACTTCTGCTTACAATGCTATTCTGCTTATATTTGTTCATAAACTTAGTAATGTGCCCATCATTAATTACAAAGTACCTCATTAACATACAGAATTTGCTTCTAATTGTCTATGAAGAATGTAAGAATGGTCAGTATCTTTTGAAAACTTGAGTAATACCTGGATATGATACTGTACTTTTTATCTGCAGTTTTCAAAGTAGGTAAGAAGCAAAGCACAGGGGAAGAAAAGGAAGGCGTGTAAATCATGTGTATATACTCTCATTGCAGATGGAACTAGCAGTGGTACATACCTGTTGTCAAGTTTGCTTAACAGTTTCACAAAGTCTGTTGTCAGTTACATTACCTGTATCTTAACCATTTAGAAAAAAAGAAATCCATGTGAAGTTTCTTATTCTAGCTGAATTTTATGGAAAGCTCCGATTTAAGAAGAAACTGACTTGGCATTTGATGAAAAGATGTAAAGGGGCAAGGGAACAAGCTTTGGCACTGACATTGCCCTTTTATGAGAAGCAATCCAATTGCACTCAAATTGTAAAATCCTAGAATTTAACGCTTGCACATCTGTAATATTGGCTTGGCAGTTTAACCAACAGATTCTGTAAAGGTTGGTTGTCCTTCAGAGTCCTGCCATCCGAGCTATGATCCAGGCTGAAGTTACAGGATATAAGGTGGCCCTTTTTCTGAGACTCTCCTCTTGCTTTCTGGCCACTGCCCTGGTAATGAACAATTGAACAGAGAACTGCAGAAATTCTCTCTGCCTCCCACTCTTTTCTCCACCTCAGGCTGTTACTGATGCCTGTGCTGACACTTCACTAAAGCTAGACTTTAATGAAAAGTGGTCAAAAGCAGACAGTAGGGAAAATCTGGAGAAGAGGAACTGAACTGTAATGAGATACCAACCAGTGATGACCAGGTCAGAAGTTTTTGCAACTGCTGCAAGTACTTTTTGAGCCCCCACACTTTGACAATCTAATAAATTCCTGTGACTCACACCAATGATAAAGGCTGAATCTTCTCATGAAGAGTCTACACATTGCTTAAAAGCCTTATGTGTTGAGAAGTTAGGTAACAGCTGAAGTCTTATTGATTCTAACATAAAGTCGTTATGAAGCATGTGATAGATTTTTACTCTTTTCAATTATCTCATGAATGATTCGTGATTTTCTGCTTGTATTAAATCATGCTAAAACTTAAAAAAACTAAATAACAAGGAGTTGGCATTATATCTGTGTGATTTTATTTTTTCTGCTTGTTTATATGTGTCACACAGCTTAAAGTGGAATGGTTGCACAGTCTTTCTCTTGTATCCCACGCTGTCATTGCCCAATATGAATAGATTCCAGAGGATAAATTAGAGCTGTGTGATAGAGTGAAGCCATTGTCAGCAAGACTGTTGCATTACTGTAGGGATAGAAAGGTTTGTATTTGTTAGGGTGAGTTACCTGAGGAAGATGATGATCTCAGGGATGTGACAGCTGCATGCTTCCTCAGAAATGGAATCATCATTAAGTGCAGTACTTCTGTGCAGTCTAAAGTCACTTAAACTTCCCAGAAAACCATATTTACATCCTGTGTTTCCTGAATGGCTGAAATAATGCAGATTTATGTAACCTACTAATTCAGTAGTTGTGCTGAGCAGATAGCAGTCTAATTAATGATGGGTTTTTGGTGGTTTATACCCCAACGCCAGGCGTAAGGAACAAGAGCCTGAAGGTGGATGATGATGTTCCAGTTATTGCTCAATATAAGCAGTAAGGCAAATGTCAATGAATTGCATTTGAATTGTCCTTGCTTAAATACCCAAGAGTTGGGTAAGAACAGTGAACTAAACTGTTTGTACCCCTAACTAAAATCTGAGCACATCTGCAGCCTTTTAATCAAAAGCTGAAATGCTATTCCTTGAAAGCAGCTCCCCTGTTACTATTTCTAAAGGGAAAAAATGGAAAATGACATTTCAATCCTCAGCTATAGTAGCTGGTGATTTGTACCTGGCCAGAGTTGTTGGGAACAAAGCAGTGAATTAAATCACTCTTCACTCTGAAGGTGATGCATTTTTTTGGCTCTTTAAATTTGTATACTCTTGGCAATCTGATGCACAGCCGCATCACTTCTTATGGCAGCTTGATGGCTGTTACTATTGTAACGTGGGTAAACAATATCTCAGAAACCCTATTGTAGACCTAGGATTTGATCTAGGCATTCACATAAAAACAGCAAAAAACTCTTCTTCTGCTCTGAAAGGATTATTATTGGATTGTAAGACAAGAGATGGATGCAAAAAGGCAGGTGGGCAAGTGCAGGAGGATAGTGGGAAAAGCTGGCATGTTGCTGTGGTGACGTTATTGTAATGTCACAGGAAAGAAAATCATCTATATTTCATAGAATCATATAATAGTTTGGGTTGGAAGGGACCTTAAAAGGTCATTTGCAAACTTCTGGATTCAGCAAATAATTAATCTTCTCTGAATGGGATAATCAGTTTTCCAAGATACACAGCGGGTGGAGCTACTGTGTTCACATATGCAGAAAATATCTAAAAAAACCCTCAATGAAGTTATATCAGCTTTAAAAACCCTGCAGATTTACATTTCAGTCTAACTTTATTTGCTTTCCAGGCTTAGTTCAGAGTCTCTTACTGCACTCGAGATACCCAATGATATGCTTCAAATCATCCAGGATCTTATTTTGGACCTTCGTGTACGTTGCATTATAGTGACCTTACAACACACAGCTGAAGGTAATAGAAGGGTGCAGATCTCTTTGCTTGCTGTCATACCTTTTTTTGTCGCTGATTAGACCAAACCATGTTCTGGAAGATAACCATGTTTGTTACAGGTATTGTGGTGACAGTGGACTCCTCTGAGTTCTGTAGTTACTCAAGTATTTCACTTTCCTGACAGAAATGTCTTCCCTTATGAGTCTTCCCTTAGTGTAATGAATATAGTAGTTTAGATCTGCTTCCTTTCGGGTGAGACAGTATTACAATGCAAGTGATTTATCTCATGATGCAGCTTTCCCATATTGGAAATATGATTTATTTTCTTTTTTTGAGTTCTCCTATCAAGTGAAGAATTAAATGAGCAAGGTTCCACCCCCAATTAAGAAACATAATAATCCACAACCCTTTATGAAGTATTTTAGTTTTGTGTTTTCCAAGACCTTTTACTAACACTGTAATCTCCAAGCTTCCTGCTGTATGCACAGCTTTTGCCATAAATGTCTGAATAGCCAAGGCTCAGTAAGTATTTCTCTAAATCTAACGTGATGCTATGTGCATCAGAGGCTGTTCATCTTACCATCTTGTATTCACTTCTGAAACTTAAATGTGAATGAAGTAAATCTTCCAGAAATAAATGTCTGTCTGCAGATTGATCTGCCAGTTGACTTAGCAGGGACTTTTCCAAAAGACTAATAAACCTCAATGTTAAAAAAAAAATTGGGCTTTTTTAATCTTACAATTTAATCAGTTTTTAATCTGTAACATATGATTTGTCATTATTTTCTAGGCTGACACAAAGCTAAGTGTTTTATTCAAGCCTCAAGTGCGCTAAGTGCAGGTGGCTACATTAAGCCATTTTTTAAAATTACAACAAATCACAAGGTCTCTATGTTTTATTTGTTCCAGTGTTGATATGAATTGTATTCTTGGCTCCTAATTCTTTTATTAAATCTTATTTCAGTGTTAACATTTTTTTTCTGCAATAATATCATGCTTGGCCACACAAGTATGTAGGTTCTCTTGTCTCTTTAAAACTCTATACAGACAGTACTACTGCTATTTCAGATTTCACTTAAAGTATGTGGAAGTCTCCTTTTCTTCACAATTGCAAGAATGATATTTTTAAAACGGCAGTTGAAAAAGATTTTTTTTCTTTTTTTTATTTGTGACATGAGGATGGTACTACTGGACTGACTGCCCTCTGTCTAGAAATTGTGAGTGATTCCTCAGGTATCCTGACTGTTCCAAAGGAAGGAAGTATCTATCTCTGAACTGGTTTGCTGATAGTTCTTAGCTTATCAAATCTCTGAGCTATCCACCTCACTGGCTTCTCCGGTGTGGTCCACAGAGCTCCAATACGTGATGAAGCTCTCAGCCAAAAAGTTTGCCGTCATCCTAGTTTTGCCTACTTGTTGCATCATAGCATTAGCCCAGTTCTTTGCTCCGATCCAGATTCTGCTTCTTAACATCCTGACTACTGGCCACATACATTCTGTGGAGGAAAAACTCTTGTGGTAGTCTGTACCTTAGAGTTTTATAAAAGCATCCTCTGTGTGAATGTTTCTCTATTTGGTCTGAACATCTTTGTTCATACTTTTCTTTCTTAAATCAAAAGAGATCGGATCCCTTAAGATGCTGGTATATTGTGTTGGCTGGATAATGTATCTCTCTTTCCTCTAGCGAATGACAGCAGCCTTCCTTGACTCTGCTTCCATGCTCTATCAGTGAAGGAGCTCTGTGTATTGGCTGTAGCATCAAATAGGAAAAGAGAACAGATGCTTTTCTGTATGATGACTCTCATATTGTTGCATGGGACCTTTTTTTATGTTCTTTACCAGCAAAAGCAAAATTGCATATATTGAATGTGTTTTTTTCTGGACGGGACCAGGTTAACTGGGCCCTTAGAGAAGCTGTTATTTCTAGGGAACTAATGAAAGAACAGTTAATGGATATTCTCATGGAGCTATGTACGTGGATCTCAGATGTAGTTATATCTGTAATATATAAGTCAAAAAGGTTCCTCACAGACTTGAATCTCACCTCTACAATCTCTGAAATACGAGCTGTGTAGACTGCTGATATAAAGTTCAGTCTCATCTTTTGCTGTGTGCTCTTAAGTTGGTAAAGGCATTCAGGTCAGTTAAAATTTTTAATAGAGTACTCTACCGTTGACTATTTAAATAAAATCTGCCCACACACAGGCTTTTCTTGTTGTGATAAACACCATTTACTCATGCTGGCCCTGAGAAGCCGTCTGTGTTTTTTCTCTTTCGTATGTCATCACTGGTCATAAAGGTCATGAAAGCCAAATTATGTGAATGCCAGACTAGACAGGGGGTTTACATGAATGTATCTGACTGGAATTTGGTGAGCAGTGAAATACGAGAAAGAAATATGTTTCTTTTGTAGTAGTTCAGAACAGAACGCAAAAGCGAGCGGCCACAAAAGCATGTAAAGGCTGACCAATGCAACATAAACTTCAGAAGAATATCAATTGAATTAAGATGTTTACTAAATAGGGAAATGAACAGAGTAACTGTTCTGCACAAATCCTTACACTTTTTATCCTCATTAAGCCTGTACGTCTATGAGACATAGAATTGTAAAGTGTGACAACACAACCAAGCTTCTTAAATTAGGTAATTAAAGCACCAAGATTGTGAAGATGCCTTTCAGTATGCCTTAGTTACCCTCTTTTCTTGGATTTGGGGGAGAGATAGTAATTCACTGAAATTTTTGCTCATTTAAAAGGGAATTTCATGATGTAGAGACAGTTCAAATGAACAATTCGTGTGTAAAAACCGTACGTCAAAGCCTCTACAAACTATGCTCAGTTCATCTTTGTTCTGTTTACAAGTTGATTAAGCCCCCCCCAAAAACCAGTAATACAGAATGCGTGCATCCATAGAGGAATTGTGTGCGTGAGGTTTGGATTCACATCATGACTTAGCTCTTGTTAGCTTCAGTAAGTCTATATAAGTTGAAACCTGGGTAGCAGAAGAGAGTGCTTTTTGTATGTGCCTTCAGGTATTTTTAGAGAAAATCTAGCATCATGGGTCCTTGACCCTGAGTGGGGACTCAGCCTCTTTTATAGTTATCAAATATGAATTATATGCTGTCCTTTCTGTCTTTGCTAAAATTCTAGGCAGTTGTTTCATTTTTAATTAGGAGTTGGAGAACAATAGACTAGAGACTTGGGTTCCTAAAAGCAGTATTTTATGTTGTGATTAAAAATTTAGAAAATAAAAATAAACCCAAAATCTCGACAACATTCCTTTTAATTTTAAGCTTTCCAGTAAAAGCTGCGCTTCGTGCAACTCTCGCCATGTATCACAGATGCGCTTCTCTATGTGGTGTCACCAGCATACCATATATGAGTTCCTTTCTTAGTCATTTGAGAATGCTGAAGGCTTTGAAGCTTTTAGTGCTACTTGCTTCTATGCCTAGTCATTGCAGT
This sequence comes from Nycticryphes semicollaris, assembly GCA_013400055.1. Taxonomy (NCBI): domain Eukaryota; kingdom Metazoa; phylum Chordata; class Aves; order Charadriiformes; family Rostratulidae; genus Nycticryphes; species Nycticryphes semicollaris. The sequence continues at coordinate 470,656 of VXBJ01004429.1, forward strand.
CCCAATGCCTGTGGTTTATCTTTTCAAGTTCAAGGAGGTTTTAATGATGAAAATTAATACCTTCTCCCTCCCCCCCCACCCTTCCTCATCTTCTCTGTCTTACAGATATAAAGAGGTTAGCTGAAAAGGAAGACTGGGTTGTTGACAATGAAGGTTTGACATCCCTGGTGGGTATACTTGTGTGTCTTGCAGGCGCTTTCATTGCTGGATTGGTTTTTTTCTTCAAGTGTAATGGAACTGGTTTTCATATTCTCCAGACATTAAATTATTTTGTACTTTGTCTATATGTGTTCATACTGGTGTTTATAGTTTTATTAAAATATAGGAAGATAAAAAATAGAATTTTTTTTGTTTGGATGGTTATTTACAGCAGTCTTAATAGATCCCACCACCAAACACAATGCTGGTTGGTTTTTTTTTTCTTGCTTTCCTTTTCCAAATTTTTTTATTTGTCCTTCTTAGAGTATAACATCTGAAATAAATTTAAGTTATAATGGTATTACTAGACATCAGTGTTTTTGAAGGTGCAAAACAAAAAAAAGAAAAGCATAAATAAAAGCTTTCAAGATTTGCACAATGTGTTGAGACAAAATAAATAAGAATTGGGCATCAAGATAAATATTATGACTTTCTGCCTTAAGTGGGATTATTTAAATGTATCGGTATAATTACTGCTGACCACTAACATGATTTTATTGAGATAAACAATAGTAACTTTCATAGTCAAGCACCATATTTTAGGGATGGTTTACTGAAGTAAAAAATTATTTTTGAGGTCACAACAAGTTCAGTCCACATCAAAATGCTTCATAACTTAGTAGGCACACTACTATGGAATTGGTCTGTAGCTAAATAAATAGGTCACTTACATGTTATAATGAGAAATTGAACTGAAAAACAACTAATTTAGGAGAGTGCCTACACACAAACAACAAATAACTTGAAACCAAATTCAGATAAATTAGTGAGATGCTTTCTGGAAATAAACAGTAATGAGTAATGCCTAAAATACAGCAAGCATGTTGTAGGTATGACTTAAAAACAATCTGCGAAAGCAGAAAGGGCCTGTGGGAGGGAGAGCAGCTTTGTTTATATTATCTAAGAGAATGCTCCACAGACTTTTTTGGGGCTTCTATAAATACATGTTTGAAGTTGAGTAGGAGGGCACTAAGCAATCACAATATATGCATTGTAGGAAGGATTGTTGTTGGGCAAGTGTAATATTATAACCAGATTTACAGCTTCTGGTCTTGGTTTCAGTTGCCGCTGACTTGGGCAAGTCCCTTAAGTTTTGTGTTTTTCACAATTTGTCTGTAAAATGAAGAGAGGAGGAAGATTTTCCACAAAAGCTTTGTTTCTGTATGTTTTTGCTGCATCCTAATCCATTCTTGTTCAAAAACTGCTTAACAACTTTTTTTGTATTTAGAAATCACTCATTAATTCCTTATATACAGTACTTCCCTAGATACCTTTTGAGGCTATCGTTTGGACATACCAGGTTTTGGAGGTGGCAATTGTCCACATTTTGTCATAGCAGGGTTATTTATCTACTAAAGTAGAGTTCATTGTGGTAATATTATAGCAAAAATGGTCCAGTATAAACAAGGGCCAGGCAGTCTATTTGGGGACATTTTAGGCTTAAGGTAGAAAACATTTTTTTAAGTTTGTAGAAAGTACTGGTTGATTTTAGCATTTGTATTCCAGGTAAGAGATACAGTAAGACACAGAACCAACTCTCCTCAGTTTCATAATAATCCAAGGAATAGCATAGCTGAACAGCTTTCTTCAGGTGTGGAAAAAAAACAAGAGGAGGATTTTACTGCTGTTCTTTTTTTCTTTAAGTGGGTCCAAAAATAATAAATATAGGTTGTCAGTGGCTTTTTTTCATGATTTTCGCGTTGCTGTGCAGGCACCACTGTCATGATCCACTTCCAGCCCAGCATTTACAAAAATAAAAGTTACTTCTAAGCCTAAAGTTGGTGACGTGCCATAAACTATCCACTGGATGAAAAGCAGGTTTACATGGCTTAGAAGCTTCTTTTGTCCATCTCTTTCACCCAAATCCAATAGGATAATGTCCTTCCTTCTTTTCTGCTTCATGTTGCTCTGTACAACAGCTTCCTGCCTAATACCAGCAGGCAGTCTCATTAAAAAAAAAAAAAAAAAAAAAAAGGTTACTTAACAGGGAAGAGAGAAAGACAAGGAAAAACTGACTAATTACTCTGACGCTGTGAACTCATTTGCACTTTCAGAGTGAAATTGATACATGCATCAAGACATTCATACTTCAGGTTTGGAAACCTGAAGGTAAAAACAGCCCCACAAACAGTGGATTTTTTCCTCTGTGTGAAAGCAAATTCAGCCCATTTTTCTTGGAAACCTTAAAATACAATGCAGAAATATCAGATATCCCAGCCTAGATCAAGAAGGGGAGGAGAGAGCGTGTCACAGGCATCTATAATGTAATTGTTAATGTATGCTACCATGAACAAGCTATAAAAACCTTTCATGACCCATTTAGAGGAGACTTTTTGGTGTAGAATTCTCTCATTCAGATAAAAAACCCAACCAAACAAAAGTACATCACTACAAAAGGGTCCTCTGGTGATATATGAATCATATGAATCATTAGGTCTTTCCCTTCTCTTACTTGGGATAATTTGGAGAGAAAGAGCTTTCTGTGTGACGTGGAGGTTTTAATATATTTGTGCAGTATAGATTTGACATGATTATCTAAAGCTAACAAATAATTTCCTTTCAGCCATCCCAGTTTGAACAGTGTATAATCCATTCCTTGCAATCTCTTAAAACTGTGCTGGACTGCAAACCTGGAGAGGCCAGCGTAAGTTTTGATTTATGCTTTTATTTTTGTTCTTTTCACATAAATTACTATTGGGTTTTAGAACAAGAACTTTCAGAGAAAGATAGGGAAGAATAACTTTCCTCTTTATTTTTTAACATGTGCACCCTTTTCACTGCTGCTAGCTTTTAGAATTGTTTGTCTTTCCTTTGGGGTAATTGTGTGTGTATGGGGCAGATTGGACCTATATTTAAAACTTTAAAGCTGTTCTTTTTGAAAAATGCTACCAATGGCAGAGGGTACAACATTATTTAGATGGAAAAAAAAATAAAGCAAGCTGGGAATTCCTAGCCATTACTGTTCACTCAGTGTTGCATCCAAACTACTTGCAGAACTTTAATTCGGATTTTTACTTCTGTTAACTTTATTCTGAATCAGGTGTCCTGATTATTCCCATCCACTTAGTACCTTGAGGTCTTGACTGATTGTGATACTGATGTTTTCTGTCAGGTTTCAGTCATCTAAAGAAGTTTAACAGTTTCCCCAAAGTCCCTTGGGCCCCTCTGTATATGGGTAGTATTTCTCTCTCCTTCCTTATTTTAACTTTTATGGCTAGCTTTTCTAGTTTCTCAGTGAGCATTATTCAAAAGAATCTGCAGTGCAGCGTGAATCCTTATTAGGGTGCAAAGAACTTTGAATAACCTGGGAGCTTTTGCTACAATTCCATTAACCAACAATGATCTGTATCACATGTACTAGGTATGATGACTTCCTTCCTTTTAGTGTGTTGTCTCCTCATGCTTGTCACACTGTTTATTGGGACTTCTATTCTCTCTCCCCATTTTCAGAGTGGGGAAAAATTAAAATTGATCCAAGAGGAAACACTGTGTCCCAACAGCCATTCCCTGAAATTGTGTCATCCCTTTAAAGATAGGTTAATTGGGCTTTCCGTGAGAATAAGGCCACTTGAAGCTGTTCTACTGAAATAATATGCTTTGCATCTTCAGGTTTTCCAGCAGCAGAAAACGCAGGAGGATGTGTGCCAGCTAAGCATTGGGATCATGCAGGTAACTCGAGCAGTTTTAAGTGTGAAATTGTACATACAAGTGATCAACAAAAACCTCTGCTTTGTACCCTGCCCACCTCCCAAAAGGTAGCTGAAGTTGATGACTCTGTTATTCCTGTGATACAGTCTGGAATGCTGAGAGATGTTTTACTTTAAATGTATGTAGAGCTTATTAGCTGAAGCTGATGATATCAGGTCCTCAGAGGGTAAGTGACACATTCAAGTGTTTTACTGATTGTGACTGTTCAAGATTTTACTGATGATTGAGAGGCACTTGCTGAGCTGATGCCATCTAACATCAATATACTATAACAGAAGGAGCAATGCTGATTTTCATCAGCTGAAGGTCTAGCTTTTAATTTTTGTATCAGAAACCAATATCCTTTAACAAAATCTGGGGTTTTTTTAAATATATTTGAAATTCTCTAATAGCGTGCTTTAGGCTTTTGAACCATTTTTAGAGTCTTCTCAGATAAGACATCATGAGCCAAAGCAAAAAATGGAATTTTTTTTCATGATGGCTCTGTGGTGTTTACTTGGGACCAGCTGTTCAGATTGAACAGCTGAAAATTATTAACAATGCCTTCTTTGCAAATCAGAAGATTATCGCTGCATAATTTTAGCCATGCCTGATGAGAATCACTCAGCAGGATTTAAAACTCCTTTGTTTTTCCACAAGTAAACAGTGAAGCATATAAAATTTAAAATATGCATTCAAAGGAATAGCTAAAATGCTACTGGATGTAAGATTTAAGACAATGAAATGTGATAATGATTGTTCTATTGACTGTAGTAAAGGTGAATTTAAGAAATTTTTTTTTTTATTTATGGCAGAAAATGTAGGTCTTCTTTTACTGTTTCCTAGGTCTTTATAGACTGTTTGGAACAACTGAGCACCAAACCTGATGGTGACATAGATACAGCACAGTAAGTAAAATAAATAGGATCTAGGTGTAGTATTCTGAAATTGATGGCACCGGTCTCAAATTTCAGTGAGGATGTGGTGTTATCCTCTCTGGTATCTCATATTTCTTGTGAATACTTTTGCCTCTGGTTAGTGATTCCTTGAAGCAAGAGTAGATGCTTTTATGCCAAGCAATTCAGTGACATCATGTAATAAACAAGATAAGGAATACGGTATTAGTTATACTATTTTATTTAATGACAAGAGTTATATTTTGCTGTGGAAGCAGATGTGGTATTTTTGACACAACATTACATGGAATGAGTTATCCTGGTCACTAAGTAATGTCTACTCATGGAGAAACAGTCTCTGCCTTTCTTTTCTTTTCTTTCCTTACATTTTGACTGGTTCTATGGGTATTTCTGATAAATTCTTGAAAGTTTGTTCCATAATTGCTCGTGAGCCATGTATTTTAAAGACCAGAGCAGGCGAGAGTAACCTGAGTTTTGAAGAGTACCAATCATTTCTGTTTGAAAAGCCAGAGACATGGCAAATATTGGTACTTGCAATATACATTAGAAAAAGGCAAATTAACCATGATCCTAATGCCCTTTCTTTTTTGCTATTTGTATGACTATTAGCTCTATAGATGTAAAAACAAATAAGAATCCATGGCAAGCCAGAAAAATTACAGAAAATTGAAATCCTTTAAGAAGGAAAGGTCTGTAGCTGCAATAGTACTGTCGGTCCACAAAGCTAACGTGGACCTTGTGGACATCTTAGAAATATTGAGCAATGTGGGCTGCTTTATTACCTAGTGTGATGGGGCTTGAAACAAGATTCCAATCTCCTGTTCCAACTGTTCATTTGAATCCACCATGTATCAGATAATCAAAATCGCTATACCTACTCACTTTTTAAACAATATTTCTAGTCTTTCAGTTGATGTTTCATCTCCAGATTTGTTTGGAAGCATTCATGAAGATTCAACGCTTTCTTCAGTAAGTTTGGCTTCTGTTTCAAAAAAAGCTGATTTGATACTTAAACCTTCTCAAAGTTACATAGCTATTGCTTATTATAATCATTATTTCTTTATATAATTTTATTCTTGCAACACAGATTTTGATATTAGTTGTTTACAAAGTAATTTTTTGTGGCTGTTCAGGACTTCCTTCCGTATGTCATAAGTATGAATGTTTAAATACAAAAGAAGAAATCATAGATTTTGATACTGTGGAAACCAAACACTGCCTTATAATTTTTTTCCTGTAAAGCATAGAACACTATCTTCTCTTTCCTGATTGAGTAATGAGAACAGAGAGAGTGAATGAACAGAGTAAGATTTGTAGCCGTATTTTTAAAATGCTCATTTTATTTAATTGTCTGTATTCCAGCTGATTCTAATTTAAAGTATGAGGCAACTGCACACCTCAACACTATTACTGGAATACAAAGCTGTCAGGAGTTCTTCTGGGTCTGAAAAGCAAGACCATCTTTAATTGGATCTACAGTGTTATGATGATTTCATTGCCAAATAGTCCTGTTTTCAAAATATTTGCTGCTGTTGATTTTGAACTTCCATCTAAGATAAAAAAAATGTTTTCCCATTGCAGGGAGGAGAGGGGAAGAAGAAAGACCAAGTCTATTTAAATAGTAGTTCTGTCTCGTTTGGTTCTTTGTCTCTTTGGAAACTATGCCTTGTTGGCCCAAGCTCAGGGAAAGGCAGTCCTGATATCTCAAGTTTAGAATGTCTTTGACCTTCTTGTAATTAAAAAAAAAAAAAAAAAAATTATTGAAGAACAAAGATAAGTTACAACCACCTAGATTTTTTTCCAAATTAACTCCTGAAATTATATTCTTCTGAACTTTCTAGTGTTGTAGAATGGGTGAGGGCATTTGTTCAGTACCTGTTTTTCTTCCCTTATTTTAACCAGCTTCATGTAAAAATGAAGATGATCTTTAGTTATATTTTTATGATGGCCATAATTCTTAGCATATTTCTTGAAACAAAGTAAAACCCAGAGACAGCTTCCTGTAAAGCTGTCCAAACCTAATTTTTGTAAAGAACTCTTAACCACAGTTCTGTATTAGTCACAGCTATTCCAGTGAATGCCCTGGATCCCATACGAAGAAGCATACGTGTTCAATTGTCATACCTGATATTCACTCGGTTCCTAGTGCTTTATTGACAAAAACACTTGTAAACTCCGCTTTATTTATTAGCATGTTTATCACATATAAGGAATCAATAAAATGCTATACATTTACAGTTTTGGTCATGCTGATATTTCTTTTTTTTCTAACTTGTATTCTTTTTTCTCTTGAAACAATTTTTTAGGAACAGAGGCTTTTAATTGCACTCAGCAACTGCCGTTATCTGGAACGTCATACTTTCCTAAATATAGCTGAGCATTTTGAGAAACACGGCTTTCAAGGTGTTGAAAAAATAACTCAAGTAAGTGAGAGCACTGGAATGATGTAGCACTGCTCAAAGAAAACCATTTTTATTAGCTTTGCTTTCTGTGGAAGTTAAGTGCATGTGTTCATATGGCCAAAAGGACTGTTGGGGAGCCTTCCACAAACAAGTGGGATTCCACGCATCAGTTGGACACAACACCAACAACGATATGGTTGTATGTGGTTTTGTAAGGCTTAAATAGCTAGTCTAGAAAATGTGACCTCTTATTCAGGACTTGTGAGTTCAATGGCAAAGCTTATCAGATTTCTTAGTAAAGCTGTTTAATGTCACTGTGTTTTCCTAATGCAGCGAATAAAAGATCATTATCTCAGAAATACACTTGATAAATTATTTAGTCTGGAAATCTGCGTTACTGATAGCTGTTGTTCATAAACTAGTTCAATTTTTTGTTGGTTTTTTGTTTTGTTGGTTGGTTGTTGGTTTTTTGTTTGGTTTTTTTTTTTTTTCAAAGAACGAAAATGTCAAAGTGGGCGGCAGTAGCTGTCTCATTTTCCTGTCTTGTTGTAAAGATTAATCATTTTTTATGAGAAATGTTGTGACTTAATCCTTAGGACCATAAAGCTAGTTTATTTCCAGAAACATTTGATGGTTGGAAGTAATATGTTATCTTTTCCAGTACAGAGTACAGTATTTCACTTGAACTGGCGTTTCTGCTGTATAGTGCACCCTTAGTTCTCTTCTACCTGAATGTTGTTTGAATTTGTGGTTGGAGTAATTTTGATTTAAATGGGGTTGATATGATTCGTATGGTTAGTACAGTATACAAAATTACTCTGGATATTGCTATTATTTGCTGCTGAGACAACTGAGAGTTGAGCTAGGTACAGTTAGTGTTGTCTGTATAAGCAAGTAAGACATACATCTGTTACGTATTCAACAACAGTCTTGTGCAGCCACATTGAAGTATTGCCATTAAAAGTCTTGTAGGTATATAAATGACAGAATTTGCATGTTGAAGTTGCAGATTAATCTGAAATCTGTGTTAACCCTTTGAAAGCACTGACTCATGCAATACTGTATACAGGAAACACGTCAATCAGTAATGCTAGCTGGGAGGATTTGGATAATTAGATAGTCATCTTAAGATGGCGGTTTTTGAATCCTTCGTTAATTTTAAGAGTGGCTAGAAGCCCAGAGAAGTTTAGGGAGGTGGGTTATTCAGGTTTTTTTTTTCTGTGACCTACATGTCTTTCAATTTAATTTATTTAACTATTTATTAGATACAGAATTTCCAATAAAGAGTTGACAAAATTGTTAAAACCTAGAATTTGTCTTCATCTGAGAAGACTGTAAAAAAACTTTTAAGTTCTATTAGCGTTATAAATTGAATTTTAAAGTGAATTTTATAGTCTATATTGGTAAAAATTATCTGTTGTATGCTTGAGGGTTTTTTTTAAGTTCCATTTTTTAGAAGGGAAATAATCTAGTATTCTGAGATTACAGAAATCATAAAAAGGTAATGAAAAAAGTTTCCTTATTTCCATTTTTGTCTTAGTGTGCGAATACAAAGTTTCATAAAATGGCCAAATTCTACTCTCTGTTTCACCACGTGTCATCTTACCTCGGCACATACACAATACTCACTAGTAATTATATTTCATTTCTACATAACTCTTGAGTACTTTTCTGTGGAAATTCTTTAATTAAACTTTTCATTAGCAGTTTCACCGATTAGCAAGTGGGGAAAAAATTATATATGCCATAACACTCATTCTACTTTATTGATTTACCTCACTTGAGAGTTAGGAAAATGGATATACACAATGGGTGTTGTTGAGGACTTTGACTCTGTTTCACTGCCTCATCCCAGACTCATAATAACGTTCAAATGAATCGTTCATTCTTACTTGTAATCTTTCTACCAGCTGAAAAACAAGGTTGCCCACCACTGTCCTAGTTGTGCATCGAACTAGAACCAGGTTGAAGAGGTTCTGCATGAAACGACAAGACTGTACTGATTGTGCAGATGATCTTTTCTATTGAATTGACTGTAGAAGTGGAAGGTGTAATTACTTAATTGTAAAACACTTAAGGGACACTGAAGCAGTTGTTCCAGAGATTCTTTTAATGCGTGCATGTTTGCAGGGACTTCATGTTGGAATTTTTACTTTATTTTTCCCAGTAGCTCACCTAAATAGGAATGGTCAAAGGATAGTTATTCTCCCTAATCATAAAAAATGGAAGTGAAAAGTGTCTACAAACCTATTCTGGGTTTACATTTCTGTGATCCTGTGTAAGGGGAAAAACAGTTTAGAGATATTTTAATATGATTTTTTAGTATGTTCTTCTGTTCTTCTCTGTTCCAAGTCAACAGGCTATCAGATAGGAGGGGAAAAAAAATAGCCTTGATCATCTCCTGTGACCAAATTTTCAATGCCTCATGAAAATCCAGTCTTGGGATATAGATCCTCTTGTGACAAATTAAAGGAGGTTCATCAGACAGGAAAGCAGGAAAATGATAGTGTCTCTTGTTTCCTGAGCATGAGCTTTAGCATCCCAACTTTCCTAAATTTGGCAGCAGCTTTGACCTCAACAATACCTCTTCTCCCTTGCACTTATGATCTCATTCTTGAAGGCTTATCTTCTTACGTATTTCTCATTCAAATATTGCAGTTCCATTTTCTCTTCACTTAACAATATAGGCATGCCATAGGAGAAGCCAGTTCAGAGACATCCCTGCAGTTAATAAGTTTCATGCCTTATTCTGCAGCTTGCAGCGTTACATCTTTTGTCTTTCACAGCAAAAGGAGTGATAAGGAGTAGGCATCCCTTGTTCTCCCTCTTTTCTGAATTCCTGGTTTGGTCTAGAGCCTTGTCATCTTCCTTGCTTTTAAACCCTTTTGCTTCTGGGAATTTTCACATATATGTATATATGCTTTTTCCCCCACCCCACTGAATCGGTCAGGAATATGAATAATAGTTTAAAAGCTTTACTTTGCTGTCTCTATAGCTCTTAGTTATAAACATAAATACATTTAAGCTGAAGTCACATGATATTTTCAATGTATTTTATTTGCATTTAGCATCCATTATCATCCTAAAATGCTGACTTTCTATTCTAACATTTTATGTTATGCATTGTGTTCCAGAATTGTTTTAGAAGCTCTAATGACAAGGTGTACCTAAGTTTAGTAAAGCCATGTACAAAATTTAAAATTACTCAGATACAATGAGAAAATTACGTGTATCCCTTTAGCTTTCAGTGTGGCTAAGTTGTGTGAATTAATAAAAATTGCATAGAGAGCTGTAAAAGAGAAAAATTCTGCAAATGTTTGTGAGCTGCAGCTTATGCATCTGTTGTATGGAAGCACCCTGAAGAAGGCTGGGGGAGGGAAGTTCACATGTACAGTTTCGGAAGGCAGAGAATTCTAAATAGGTCTATACCTGTATTTTCAGGTATAGAGCAGATGATGAGAAATCATAATATTACAATTGGTAGATTTTAAATATATTAAAATCTTGGTGTTTCAGGATGGAAATTATTATGGGCATGTTGTAAAGCATTGGCAAAATTCAGTTGTTTGCTTGGTGCAAGATCTATACCTTCTGACTTGCAGAATAAAAATATCGTGCCATTAGGCAATTACAGAGTGATCTGTCTGCTTTGGCATTTCTTGGACCTTTCCCAAAAATACATATTGCTGAGCACAATCAGAAAAAAAAATAATTATACCGCGTAGGATGGACAGATAATACAGAGGTTCCTAGTTTTTTGTATATGTAATTATGAATTGAAATGTGTAAGTAATTGCTACTCTTTACGAAAAATTAAAAATGATGTGATATATGCTTTTTGGGTATGTGATTTAATGCTTGTAATTAATGACTGTTTATTTGTTCTTTCTCTTTTTTTTTTGTTTTTGTTTTTTTTTTCTGGTTTGTTTGGTTTTTTAGGCTAGTATGGAATCCTTGAAAGATCTGGATCAAAGACTGTTTGAAATGTACATTGAATTCAAGGCAGATCCGATAGTTGGGTCCTTAGAACCTGGCATTTATGCAGGATATTTTGATTGGAAAGATTGTCTTGTTCCAGCAGGTAAATATCTGCTTATTAAACTGAAATTATTTCAACAGTGATTGATAGGAGCTAAGTTATAATGTAAAATTAAAAACTTCTTTCTAGTCTATGTTTTTGACAAGTTCTTATTATAAGTTCTTTCTCACACACTTTTCTTAATTCCTAAATAATTTTTCAAATACCCCCAAATGATTAAAGTACCTTTTATCATTGATAATCTCTTTAATACTTGTTTTTTGTGATTATTTTGCTTCATTGCTTATATATAATAGAAAGAATTATAAAAGATGTCTTTGCTATTTTCTTATGAAATTCATTCAAATTGTTTGGGATTTTTTCCAAAGAATCTGGCCACTTTTGTAATAGATGTAATTACAGTTCTGAAAAGGTAAAATTATAAGAAAATGCATACTATAACATTAGTTTAAACCATTGAAGAGGGGAAGGTATAAAGTATTTAGAATGAATGATATGTTAGCCATTAATTAGGTGCTTTAAGAGCCTCCATTTTAAGGAAGCATAATATAAATGAGTGTGGGTATTTTGCTTTTTTTTGTTTCATATTTTTTCTAAGAAGTGAATACTGTGCACATCTTAATGTGTCCTTTGAACATCTAATTTGTCATATCTAAAACTTATACATCTTAATCATTTATTGCGATTGCCTTGTTAACACCTAGTAGAAATTAGTTGCACTAGCATAGCGCGTGGCATTTTGAATGTGGTCTTGTATTAATTTTCAGTAAATCGGTGATTGACATCACAATTTGTACTTTCTTGTTTTGATTGTTTCATGGAATTGCATATGTCAAGATTAGTAGAAATTTTGTGGTACTTTAAAATTTGATTTATTGTTGGTTTTAATTACTTTCTCTGCAACTTTTTTGTTAAAATCAAATAAAGTTGGTGGTTATTAGATACTCCTCTTCAGGGATATCATAGTGCTGGCCAAGAGGTGCTAATTAGAAGTAGTAAAAAAAAAATAGTTGCTGGCATGTGGGTTTTTTTGTTAATCCCCAGGCTAGACATGTTAAGGAAGAACATATAGCTACTTCTTCCGTGCTTCTCTTCCTTGATGATCTGTCTCTGATGGATAAATTCTGTTAAATGTATCCTGTTGACTATTGGTATGAAAGTGTAATTTTGAGTCCATTCAAATTGTCGTCTTATAGCAACTGATTTCTTGATCCAGAAAATACTCAGGGCTCTTGAAGATAAAATCAGTGACTGGAAAGGTCTCCCTCTTGAGTGATGTAGGTAAACTTCCTTATTGAACAGGACTAAAAAAAAACCCAAACAACTACCACTCCATGAGGCATGTGATATTCTGACTTTTTCCAGTATTCAATGAAAAACAATAATAAAAATCACCCAGCAAGCTTATAATTTATTTTTTTTTCCTCTAAGCTAGTATTCACAAACAACAGTGAAATTGTGCAACAGGATAATATTTGAGAAAATATAACATTAAGTATTCTAAAAGATGCAGTTAGTACTGCTGTAGATATACTATCTTTTCATTTTCTTCTTAGAAAAATTCAAAATAAGCACAAATTAAAAAAAAAAAAAGCTCTCTTTTACAGTTCCTCTCAAAGTACAGCATGAAAAGCATCTACTTTATTAAATTAAAATAGCACACAGATCACTGGGAGTGGGTCACGCTGAGTCAAACACACAGTTCACTTAAGGATTCATGAAAGATCGACCCATTGATTTGTTGAGGAAAAAACATATGTATAGCAGAAATTATCATCTGTTCTTCAGTAATCTTTATTACTGCAAAATTTGAAGATCTGATTTGAGTCACTTCGCTGACTTAGATCTTGACTTTTGTGGCCTTAATTTGAAAAAAGAAAGAAAGTTTATGACCTTGGCAAGGGAAAACATTTTTGCCTCAGTGGTGTTCTTGAGTGGTACTACCAGTGATGTGCAGTGTTGCCTAAGTATTATTACTTGATGTTCCTTAGTGGATACAGCTTCACTGAGACATAATAGTTCTGGCTGATTTTTCTTTATATATAGCGTTTCTGCATTAGCTTTTGCATAGAACTAGAGGTAGTATAAAGGCAAATTTTGACAGGAACAGTTCTCTTTTTGAAAGGCAAGAAGAGGGAAAAGGCATCTATTTGCCCATGTTTAAAAGGTAAGGTAAAAGGAAAATAATTTCCCTGATGCAGTCTGAAACTTTCAAGCATTCCGTCTGGAGACTGAAAATTTGCCTGGAGTTGTGTTGATGGCACAGGTGCCTCTTCTACTTGCATGTATTTTTCCAAAATATAGGTCTGTATTTTTGAGATATATATTTTTGGAAAAATATAGGTATGAAAATACTCAGGAATTGGTTAGGAATAATATTAAGAAATTCAGTAATGAATTTCCCCTGTTGCTAGTCCAGCCCAGAACTTCAAGACTGTTACAGTTCTTGAACAATTGTACCTGTCAAGCACTAGCAACTCTTCCTTTCTTGATGCTCCCCCTGCTGTTACCAAGCGAAATGAAGGAGCTAGAAGCCTGAATAAAATGCAGAGATCACCCCATCTGGATTATCAGGATGGTGGGTAGATGGAGTTGTTCATGGGGAGGATACCAATGCTGTGTGAAGATAAGGTGACTGCGAGAGAGCCGACTGGAATAAAAGCTTGTGATAAAGACTGGTATCAAGCAAGGAACAAAGGTGGAACAAAGAGGGAGAAACTACAACTGGATGAGCTAGGTAGATAAAGTGGGGTAGGATTTAGAAGTAGAATTAACACAGAAGTGGATTGAAAGGGGTTATGCAAATAAGAAGTAGACCTGAAGTGCAAATAAAAGGATGGAGAGGTCTGATACTCACTAGATCAGTGAGCTTGCCAGAAGCTGCAGTGTAATTGAAGAAATCTCCTCAATCATACACTCTTGTCCTCCGGCAATGACAGCCTGTTAATGTTACTGATCGCTTTCTTTGGACAGCTGGCAGAAGCTATGTATGTGTTACTGTGTATTATAGTAACACTATAGGCAATGCTACATGCTGTATATAGGCAGTACCTCTGAGAAACACAGTGACCTAAATATTTTGCCTTGCCAATGCTGTCAACATAGTTCCTTTTCAAGAAGAGCCTACAAAAGTCAAACATCAGCCAAATGGCTCAAGTCTGTATAAATCCACTCTGCAGAAGTTACATGTACGTGTTGCGAATTCTGTAGTTCAGCCATATAGACCAATACGGTAAGGGAATTATCTGGTTTCCTTTCTGATTTTTTGTTTGCATTCTTTTCAATGTCAGTAAAAATTACGTACAGAAAAAAAAAAAAAAAAAAACAAAAACATAAAAGGCAATCAAGTATAATCCAGTCTTTAAATGCTAACACTTTTTTTCCCACATGGGTACAGTTGATTTGCTTTATGAAATGGAGGCTGTTTAGAAGGCAACAGTGGGGTTTGTATTATGTGGAACTGTTGTTTTTTTGCCTGTTGCAGGCAAAAATCTGTCCTCACCTGGTACAGAATTTGAGAAGTGAATGCAGCATAGTCTGGGTGGGGGAAAATAGTGGAGACAGGATCCTGTCCCTGCCTCCGCAGGGTTTTCTGTATCATGTTAATAACTCGCTTAAGTGTTTCTGTCTTTATCTTTAAAATGCCTTTTTTGACTCCGGACAAATTGAGCATTCGTGTTTAATTGAACTACCTAAAATCTTGTAAAGTACAGAATATTCAGAAAAATCATGTCCAAAAACCTGAACAATCTATTTATTGGCAACTTTGCAGTCATTACACTTCCTTGTATCATATAATTCAGGAGGAAATAGAAGTAAAAATAGAAGAATGAGAAGAAATGTAATAAATTAACAATTCTGAAGATGATATTAGAATGAAATTAAGTCTGCTTTTTGAGCAAACTTTGAAAAATATGTAATATTAAAGTTTACACCATAATTCTGTCAGTGTGATAAAAGCATATGCCTCGCTTTCTTATCATGTAATTATCAGATACTTATACATGTGGTTTTTGTTATTTTTAAATATAAGGAAGGGCAAATTGTTTGTATGGGGCAAAAAATTTTAATTTAGTCTACGTGCTAAAACTTTTATTGTTTAGGTTCTCAACATACATGCTCTTTTCATGTTATGAATGTCCAAAAGAACTTTTGCACAATGTAATTATACATTTGCCCCTTTATTTTGATCTGAGGTGTGACTGCTGGTGTTAGAAGGCAGTGTAATTAACTTAATTAGATTTATTGTTAATAAATAATTTTAATTTAAATTTTTACTTTAATTTCAATGTCGACTTCCAAGTCTTTACAACAGAGACTTCAATTTTACCATGCAGCAACAATGAAATCTGGTTTCGTTCTTTTTTCTTGTTTGAACCATCATTCTAATTTAATCTATGGTATTAACAGAATTTAAAGAGATTAAAGAAATAATGGGAAACATAATGTTAATCGGTAGGCTAATATGTTCTTAGATTATTTTTTGTGTGCATAGTGGTCAGTCTGCTAGTTCAGCGTACAAGGGTGTTTTGTTCGTGTTCATTCTTCTGTCTTTTGGTAGTGGGTTTGGTAGTGGTCTTGTTAGTTTTCTTTAAATTCCATTTTAAATGCATGTATTTTGTCTTAGTCACCTGACAAAATTATGTTCTGTAATCTATTCTGGATTCCAGGCCTATAGTGTTTGGGAGGGTGAATGAGGTGGTTGTATACTCTGAGTTTGGATAGAAAAGATTTCTGGATATTGAAGTTTGTGCCGTACAAGCAAAAGTAGTTGTACGGTGGCATTCAGTCTTTTATATTAGTAATGTGAGCTTTAGCATGAAAATATTAAATTATTTTTAATGATGTAGCAAGCTTCATTATATTTTATTTATTTACATATACAACAATTACATAAATTTGAGACTATAGTAAGTGTGGATTTATTTATTTTTTATTTTACCATACAAAAAATGAATGTTCATTTCTTTTTCTAAGGAATTCAGATATGGTAAACTTCATAAATAATTTTTGAAACGCCGGGTGCTCTGCAGTCTAGCCAACAGTCATTAAAGTTCATAGCATACAGAATTGCAAAGGCTGGTCTAACAACCTTTTTAATACATGTGTTGGGGCATTGGGGGGTTTTTTTGGTAGTATTTAAAATTTCACATTGCATTGAAAGTTTCAGGTGATTTCACACTTTCAGCTGAAAGTTGATTGTTTGTGTCTTTCAGATATTCATTCTGTGCTTGGCATAAATTGAATGAAGTAGAGTTAAATCTGAATTTCCTCCTATTTGGCATGTTAAGAGAGCATTGTTTGAAACATTTGAAATATATCGAATGCCACTCTTACAGTAAAAGATTAAGTGCGTCAGATCTGCTAAATCAGATTTGATATACTTGTCACATCTCTTATCTGTTATTTTTCTAATTTAAAAATCTAATAAAAAACTTCTAATGGCAATAGCCTGATGAAAAGGTAATCAACAGTTAAAAATTGAAATATCAAAAGGCATATTTAATTTGTAGTTACACAGCGACATACTTGTCAACCCTAACTTCTCTTCTTTTGTTTAGTTTGGGGCACCAGCACCCTGCTTACATGAAAGATGACAAGTGCATTTACATCTTAAAAACATTTGGATATAGTAGAAATCTTTTTTTTTTTTNATAGGCAATTACTTTTTGACTGAAATGTGGAAAACAGTTGGGTTTGAAATCTCTGTAACCCTTTAGATTTCTTCTAACACTTCAAATTAATGGCTTCAGAATTACCTTACTAGATGTAGATGATTTTGAACTCCAACGGATCTTAAACCGTTGATGTCCTGTGTTTAGGAATTCTGTCTTTTTATGCTTCAGTAAAGCCAAATTTTGCTATTTTGATGCAGGGGTATAATGTGCCAGTTAGTTGTCGTATGTGAACAGGAAGAAAAGAAGATGCTTTTGCAGTTCTAGTGCATATAAGAAATAAATGCCGTAATATTAAAAAACAAAACCAACCCCCCCAAAAAAAAACCCCAAATGTGTTTTCCATAGGGGAATAAAGTTGCTGAAGGACTGACTGGTCAATTGTGCTTTTCTTTGTTACGAAATGCCAGTTATTTAACTGTTCATGACACAGTCACGGATCTATTCCGCTATTTATTTTCGTCTAGCTACTGGAGTAGGAGGAGAGGGGTAGAGGCAGAAGCCTGACATGTCTTACAGCCTGTGCATTCTTGCACTGTACGTTGTTGTATTTCATTTTCTTGCAGTGTTCTCAGGTTGAAGTTTAGAGTGCACAGGGGGTTCAGCATTTGTGACAGAGTCCGCCTTAGCTACTGAAAATAGAGCATACCTTCAGCTTCAAGCAACTGCAGCAGCAAAGTGATTTTTTTTCTTTTTTTCCTTTTTTTCTTTTTTTATTCTTTTTCTTTTTTTTCTTTTTTTCTTTTTTTCTTTTTTCTTTTTTTCTTTTTTTCTTTTTTTTCTTTTTTTTTTCGTGTTGCATGACTGCAGTTCTTGCATTCGATTTGCTACACATAGTTCTTTGCAGAGTAGAATCATGTCCTAAAATTTTGAAGTCAGGGGTTATCATATTGTTGCCTTTCAATTAATTTTGTTTAAAAAAAAGAACTAAAACAATGCTGCTTGAAATATACGCACAAATTTCACTGCATGCTTCAAAATACCTTCATTTGTGTAACTTTATTTTAACCTCAGGTTTTTCCTCAGTTTCAGTTTTAGAAGTTCAGGTTTCATTACATTTCTCACTTCTGACAACAGTAAAATTTCTTTAACATATTCTATTGGTATCTGAATTATAAATATTAAGGATCATTCTAGCTGGTGAAATGGAATGGATGTTGTACCCTCCCTGTCCTTGGAAACAGTTGCAAAATGAGAACAGGAGAGAGAACTGTTTCTCCAGTTTGCTGTAGTTTCTGCCGACAGGTTATCTTTAATTTCTGACTATTATAGAAATTCCCATAGAAACTGTCCTGGAGAGCCATTGCATTTTCCAGTCCCTACCTGCTGCGTATTGAGTTACACTTGCATGTAGACTTTATTAGATATCTTCTTATGCTTCCTCAGGCTTCTTGCAAGGTTTTCTGCTTCTAATTTTCAATCAAGTTTCTTGCTGGCTAATCTCAGCAGACTATAGACTTCACATGTGCCAAGAAAGTTCATCCACAGCTTCACCGTTTTATCTCTTACGCTGCTTCTTCTTTTCATGTCTTCCCTTTACTCACAGTTCAGCTTTACAGCATTTTCTTCTGTTAAGCCTACCAGGAGTTGTTAACTGGACTGCCACCCTTATCTCTCCCAGCTTTTATTTGGGTTTACCTGTCAGACCCTTTCTTGCAATACATTGTGGCATTTCCATCTATGCTTTGCTAAAGACTATTAAGCTCCAGGAATTAAGCTCCAAAACATTTTATCTTTAATTTTTCATTAAAAATGTGAATACTTACAATTGTTTCAAATTGCAATATTAAGTGGTCAGCGAATTTGCAAATTGCCTATTTAAAGCAGAGTGTATTTTAGAAAGGGAAATAATATGATAGGGAAAAAAAATCTTTTCGTCTGAAAATTTTAAAGACCTAGGGCAGGCTTAATTTACCTGAGAGATGGGAAGAACATGAGCACAAAAGCCTTGTATCTCTAAAAACAAATATTGCTGTCATTCCTTGGTCAGACTGTAGTTTGAGAATTGTGTCTATTCACATACCCTTTCTAACTGATGGTAGAATTCACTCCAATACCTGAATTGAGATAATGATCAACACAACTCTGGAAGATTTACTTATCAGCAGTGTCAGACAATTCGGATTTCTCTTCTGTTGTCTAGCCAGTTGTAGGAAGCTGTACCATACTTGTCCCCAATTTGGCATTTCAAAGGCCGGTTTGATCTTTACCTAGGAAACTTGCCATCTAGTTCACGCAGTGTTAGTTCACAGTCTGTCTCTGGGTTGACATGTCTTAATGTCAATATCATTTTTGTTACAAGGAAACCGAAATACTTTTTTACACCCTCAAGCCTATTCTTCAAAAAACACTTTTAATATTTTAATATTATTATTTTATTTTTGTTATATTATTAATATTATTTTAATATTATTTAGTATTTTTATGACTGTCTTTGATAATAGCATCTGATCTCTGCATTGCTCAAAGCAGAAAATTAGTCAGGGATTGGAATCAATGATGATGATGCATAGAGGAGAAAGGGCAAGCGTATCTTCTTTTCCCACCCAGCCCATTTCAGCACCCCTTTTTACATGCAGAAATGAGGTGATATTCACGCAGTTTTGCTACTGCCCCAACGTTTAAAAAAAAAATTTAGTAGTAGTAAATCATGTCATCAGCAGTACAATACTCAGTAGTCTAACTTGTTTGCATAGTGAATGCTTTGATATTTACTTTGCGTTTGATAGGCACAAATGCCATCTTAATGTTTATTATTTGATTTACTGATTACTTAGGGTTTCCCAATGTTACTGGAAGGAGGTGGGAAAGAGTTTTGGAGCACTAGCACTTTGGGTTTACAGGTTGGATAAGTGAGTATTTTTTACTATGCAGCATTTATCCGCTGAGAGATTAAATGTGTTCTCTTTTTTTTTTTTTTT
>VXBJ01004429.1:509083-559439 GCA_013400055.1 Nycticryphes semicollaris
CGTTAAATGGTGTCTTTGGCCTGTCATCAAAAAAAAAAAAAAAAAAACTTTAAAAGAAGAAACAATTTTGTGATATTTTGAGATTTAAAAATAAAGTCTTACAAATGTCATGCAGTAGGATCTTGCAAGTCTTTGCAAAACTAGTCGCTTGTCTGTTTTACTATTTCTGCATTAGCACTTTGTAGCAAAGTAGAACAGATACTCTTACACTGCCTTCATTTACAGCTGGATTGGTAGTTGTACTTGCTATTCGATAAGTTTTAAAGGACACTAAGAAAAAATCATTTTAAATAAAGCCCTTTGAGTCAATGATTGCTATGGCTGTAACAGGCAAGAAGAGCAAACTTCCAGTTTTCATTGCACATGACAGCTTTCTTGCATTATGTTGGGAAAATAGTTATCCAATTGCAAGCCTTCTTTTCCAGTTGCTGGTAGTAGTTGCATTGTACAGAGAATTCACCTAGGAAGATTGCAGCCAAAAAAAAGACTGACTGCCTATTTAAAACCAAATCAATGAATAGCAACAAAGCCGCCCTGTATCAGTTTTGACTAGACAACCCACTGTATGTATAAACTTGCTGTCTAAACCCATAATGGAAAGTGTTTTCTCTCCCTACTGAAATTTGTCGCTCGTGGTCATTTTCTGTTCCTCTGAGCATCGAAAATCCTGTCTGGCAGACAGCAGCAGTGTGTGAGAGTCATCTGAGTCTGGTCAGGCTGATCAAAAAACACCCATTCCCAAACAGAAGCCTGAATCTCTATTCCCACATCCCATCACCCACAGTTTTGCAGGGTTTGCCTTTCCACAGTGTTTATTTTGGGCTGTGGTACTTGAGAACGTGACACTTCCCCATAGTATTGCTACCTGTTAAAATTTAGGAAAGACTCCAGAATCTTATGTATAGGACTTCAAAAAGTTCAAGGCGGTTCATCTTGGAGCACCATGCAAAAAGAGCTGAAACATTTTGTCGTGACAATATCATTCATTATGTGTATAAAATTCATGGATGGCTATGTTGCATTTTGTGCCAGAAAGTTCTGCAACTAAAAAAGCTTAAATCTCAGCTGGCTTCCTACCTAGGAAGCGATGAAGGGAAGACCAAAAAGCCAAAGCCTTTCATTAGAACTTCAATTAGATGCCTGTGTTGCATTATAAAAAGTTTTGATTTGGAAAATTATTGTCATACTAGTTGGGTCTAAATGTAGCTAAGTTTCTGTAGTGGCTGACTGGATTAAATTTTATCTTTATGATGAACATCTATTTAGATGAAGTTCACTCTATATTTTAAATGAAATTACTTAAAGCATTGGTCACATGCAGAATGTTTCTATTTCATGTAAGACCTGTGATGATGATAATTGCTTTTCAGAGACTAAAGGATGATCTGTGAAATTTGTTTAATCTTTGAGTTCATTCTCCACCATAGTTTGCCTCGGTGAAAATCAATATGTAGACACACAGTACAATGCAGGAATAAAATCCCCAAGCTTGTGTGCCCACCAGATGACAGACAAGAAGCAGAGCACGACCGCTCGGCTTCCTCATCTGATGGAAAAAAATAAATTCAACAGGAAAACCAAGAATAAAATGTGTATTGACAGATATTTGTACCCTTGTGTTTCCTTCCTCCCTGGCCAAGCTGTGCTGTGAGAAGTAAAGCTCACTGTATTTAATTAAAAAAAAACATAAAAAATAAAATAAAAAAAAGACAGAGAAATTAAAGTTGCATCCTCCTGTTTTTCTGTTGCAGCACAGAAAAGATGGAACAGAATTGAAAATTTGTTACTGAGAAACAAACCCCTGTTTTTAGACTGCTACATAGTGGCTGTACAAACAGTTTGACTAGACTCGAAAATATGAAAAAGTTCCTTCTAGCACTCTCCTGGCATAGCAGCGTGGCAACAAAAAATACAGGAAATAAGCTGTTAAAGCCAAGGCTATTTTCAGCTGCAGCGTTCAATACTACTTGCCTCTGAAAAAGATGGAGCTTTGGGATACTGGTATTCACTCGATGAAAGGACATTGTGTCATTGTTTCAATATTTGTATTTCTGTCTTTAGGCAAGACTGGAAATCTGCGCGCTGAGAGATACCGTGGCCATATACCTAACACCTGAAAGCAAGTAAGATGTGCTGTAATGTTTGGTTTTTCAATGTAACGGAGTCCTTGGTAAATACGCAAAAGTACATAATGTAAATTACGGATTAAGAAATTTTGCTTCAAATAGAATATGTGATATACTGGGTAAATACACAAAAAACAGATTATTAGGAAGGCTTTATCAGTTGAAAGAAAAATAATTACTGTTTTGTTTTTTTACTTGAATTTTTAGACACAAACTAGTATCCGCCACTCGAAAAACAAAAGAAAAAAAAAGTAGAACATCTCAACAGCAGTTCAGCTGCTGAAGAAAATTACGCTCAGAAAAAACAAAAGCAGATGTCACTGAGTTGCTAGACACAAGTCTCAAGATACCTCCTTGCCTTGCTTAACTCCTGTGCTTTATTAAAGATAGAAATCAGTGTTTCACAGCAACCTCATAAAGCACACGGCAGAGTACCTACCTACTGTGCACATCGGAGAGGTTACAGAACCGGACACTGGGTGGATCCCCTTACAGGGTTATGGATAATTCGAGCTCTCCATGAGCTTATACAAATACCCTGCTTCTTTTCCACACACCTAATCGGGGAGAGTGCATTCAGCTTCACGCTCTCTCTTAGAATTAAAGCCTTTCAGCAATTTATAATTTCTCAGTGAGTTGCACGACTGAAAATAAATAATATGGAAGAGACTCATACATTAATATAAAGGGAGAAAGAAAAGTATTAGCAGCATCAATGGCTGATGTAGTCAAGGCATGTAGAAACAAATTATGATAGCTGTCAGCAGTTTTGAGTAAAATTGACTGAAATTTCTAGGTGATTGTGTTTCGGATTAGATATGGGCAGGTTCATTCATTATTTTAATTACCTACAGTTCTGTTAGGATTGGCATTACATGTTCCCACAGGTGGCAATTTGGTCATCTTGCCCAATCAACATTTTGTAGCAGAGATTGCAGGTCTAGAGGGCTTAATGTGTCTTCATAGTGTCACATAGTGTCCTACCGTGTCACTGCATTCTGTTTCAAAAGACTTGCTTCCCTATTCTGTCCAGTAATGGTGAAGACTTCTAAATGAAGACAACTTGGCACTGGCTCAAATTGGGTAAAATGGAAGTGGCATTATCTCTAATCAGCATAGAGGCAAAGCACAGTGAACCCTGGAAGCTGGAGCTTCACAGCTGCCTTTTTGTTCCTGAAATTGTCACTAGTAATAGTTGCCACAAGTCACCATCTTAGTCTCTTGATGGCAGGACTGTACGTACCTGCCCAGGTCCTGCATCATTCCCTGAATTTCTATTCCACATCTGTTGTCCAGAGCAGGGTGGTAACCCCATCTTTGGAGTTACTCAGAGCTTCGCTGGATAATGCCCCAAGAAACTTTCTCTAACCTCAAAGCTTTGGGAAGCGGGTTAGGCCTTAAGACCTCCTGAGGTCCCTTCCAACCTCAGTTATTCTATGACTCTACATCACTTCAATGCAAACCTGCTTTCATTCTCTCTGTAGGCCCCCTTCTGTAGGGGAGAATGCAGTGACCTGCCGATTGAGCACAGAAAGCTAAAATCAATGTTTTTACCTGTGCTTCATACTCTGATGGTCAGGTAGTTTGACACAGAAGACAGGCCGGCTGTCGTCTTGAAGAGTCCATGATGTCAAGCACAGTCATGTTAAGTCAGTTGCTGATTTAACATTTCCTGTTGATATCTGGTATACATCACATTTGGAGTGTCAAGAGACCTGCTTGAATCAATGACTGCTTTATATTAAATTTGCACATGAAAGTCAGTGTCAATATTTTGTTAATTTATTGAAATTAGGAATGGATAAAATACAGCATATCTTTATGGAATTTATAGAAACTGTGAATGCTGAGTACTGGTGTAATATGAGTATTTTTGTTTTCCTTGCAGCTCGAGCTTTAAGCAAGCTTTGGAAGCCTTGCCCCAACTCTCAAGCGGAACTGACAAAAAGTGAGTGTAATGCACCTTCTTGTCGCCTTTCTGGTCTCTGGAGCCATTGGTTTTTACTCTTGTATCAGAGCTTTGTTTTTAGACGGTTAATGTTCACTGTATTTGACCCTTCTGAATTACAGAACAGAAGCCTCTTTCAACAGAGTTAGAAGTAAACGAAGTCCCTGGCTTTTTAAATTACATAGAAAGGTGATGACTTTGTGTTGCATCTCTCCTGCCCACCCTAATCTGATCGGTTCAGTATAGCTTTCTTTTTATTTTGTAATTTATTTTAATCGTTTTTGTTAATCTTAAAGTTTCAGTGGGTTCCATTCTCTTGTCTTACTGACTTCAGCAGCAATAAGAAAATTGCCAAGGAACAGAAGTCCAAACTTTTGCCAGCTGATATACGGGGAACCCTCAAAACTGGCCTGTTTCATTAAAAAAAAAAAACCAAATAAGAATGGTCTGTGGCTCTTCCTTAACACAAGGAGGAAGAGTTTTGGGTTCCTCCTTCCCCATCATAGCAACCTTTGATGATCAAGCTGTTTTGCTGCATCCAGTCTAGTATTTGGTAGTCTGTTTTACAAGCATAGCTTAATAAAGAGTAGAATGGTAAAATTAGGATGGATTTGTAATGGGTATATCAGTATAAGTATAGGTGTTGAGATTGGTATTATGGTACTTTCAGGAACTGAACCGCTTCAAATCAGTTTGCACTCAATGGTCACAATTTAGAATATTTTTTAGACACATGAAGAGACTGTATGCGCAGTCCATGGTCCGCAGACTGTGTCTTCTTCCAGATGTTCTCTGTCTGTTTATTCAAACCCACTCCTCACTAGCCACAGCAAGTCTCAAGATACTTCCTTGTCTAACTTAGCTCTTATGTTTTATTAAAGATAGGAATCAGTTTTGAGTAAGGAGAGTTCTTTCAACTCAGACTTTCCGAAACACCCAAAGATTACTTTTTTTTTCTTTGCACTTAGTCACAAGAATTTGAGCTTATGAGATGAGCTTGAGATGAGAATCAAGAACTGCATCATTTTTACATCTGCCTCAGAGTTCTGAGCCCTAGACAGTACAAAACTTGTCCTGTTTCCCAGGTCACTACACCATAATTGTCATTATTACAGGCTCATTTTAAGCTAAATATCTTTATGTAAAATAGCACATGCTTGTGCACTTACTTAGAGCTGTTCAATTCTGTTCATTCACAGTCATTACAATGATACTAAATGATGACTGTGGCCATACTCATCTTGCAGAGGACCTGCTGAGGAAGCAGATACTGATTTTGTGGTTCAAGTTTTTGTTCTTGAGTTGGTTTGGGTTTTTTAACATATAGTATGATTTCTTCTGTTAATAGCTGTTCAATAATCACAGTGTGCCAGAAAGTTGAATTGTTACATGTCTGCCCTGTCTAGCTTGGTTTTTGCAACAGAGCAATGCATCCTTCCTGAGAACACAGGGAAAATAAAACACATGGGCAAGACTAAAACTTAATAATGCATCTTCACTGTTAGAGTAATTATCTCCTACAACAGAGCCATCAACACCCTTAGTTCTACAACTGTAGTTTGTGGATTAGAATAAATATTACCCACTGCACCAAGTACCTTCTTGGCAGCTATGCAGATGTAAACAAATCATTGTTATGCTCCAAAATGAACTCATACATACTTTGTTATCTATGAAGGACAAAATCACATGCTTGCCGGGGAATTAATGTTTCTTCTAGAACAGACATACCATCACTGATCTTTCAGCCATGAAACTTAAGAGAAAGCAACAAAATACCTTCCAAAGACAAGTCTGAGAACTGAAATTTGCAATTCAGCTGTACACAAAAAGCCGTAGCCTTGACAAGGGATATATTGGGTTTATGGTACGGGGTCCAGCAATTTCTGGATATTCCTTACAGATTTTGGGTATGATGTTCTCCACCATTCCATTTGCCATTGTGTTTTGCAGATATGTTTCTCTCAAGATGATATTCTTTATCTGGAAGGAAAGCCAGATAAAGGGCTATTTTATCACCTTGATAAAATCTCTGTGGCTAAGTCCTCCTCTGGCCACAGATCATCCTGACACATTGGTATACTTTTAAATACCCATAAAATTCAGATATTTGAATACATCCAATTTTAGGCCCTTATTTAAGCAGATGATGTACTTGAATTCACAGGCAGAATACCCCAAAATTTTGGTAATTGTTCCCTTTTCAAAATCTGCTAAAGCTTGTAACTATTTTCCTTTTACAGGTTACTAGAAGAGTTACTAAACAAATTTAAAAGCAGTATGCATTTGCAGCTGACCTGTTTCCAAGCTTCTTCTTCAGCAATGATGAAAACATAGACGACGACACAATGCAGGCAACTCAAAAGACAAATCTGCTTAAACGTCACACATTGTTTCTGTACTTCTTCAGTTCGTTTGAAGACTGAATAAGACAAAAAGAATTTAACCTTAAAAAGAATTAATGCATAATTTAAAAAAAAATTGTGAGATACAACTCTTTCAGTAATTGATGTGGAGTATCCCAATAAGTGAGTGTTCTGGTCGTAAATACCTTGATAAAATGGTTTTCTGTCTATTGTATTTCATTCTCCAGAGGAGGTTAAGCCGATTTTGTTTACATACACTCATCTTGGCTGTATGTTCATGAAGAAATATTAATTGGTGGGCTGAAATCTCAGTTTCATTTGTTAAAAAAAATCAAAATGTATTTTTAACAAATGTCACCTTAAATTTGGGTATTACTCATGTTGATCTGTGTTACTTCCTTGATAAAGAGTGAACTGCTGTAAGTGACTGCAAGACTCAAATTCTATAAACTGAGGAGAAGCATGTAATAAATGTTACTGCATACAGCTGACTAATAAGTGTTCAGATACAGTATGGAGGAGGACACTGCTTATCTCGCATTTAACAATTATCACTCTTTCTCTATTATCATCTACAATTTTAGTGGTCATAAGTCTGGTTTCTTGGGAGGCTTTTTTTCTTGCTTCTTTTTTGATTAAATGTATTCCTGCCTATCTTGTTTCTCCTTCTATTGGAATATTGGTGATAATATTCACATTTGAAATAAGCTCTCCTTTCATTGGCAATTAACAGAAAAGTGCTCCAACTTTATAAGAGTAGTGTAAGTTGTTTTGTTTTTTTTTTTAAATGCTCTGGTAAAATATTCTTTGGTGTTAAGGAGTAGAATAGTTAATCACCTCTTGTGTAGTCAGAAGTAATGAGGAGCACAATATGTCACTGCTTTTGCTGCTTCCTTTTTACTCCTCTTGTCTTTTCTTGCTCTTACAGGCTTACTGCCACTGTCTTCCTCTTCCCTCTTGTTAGTCAGTCAACTTTTCACCAGAAAATAGAATTTGTGTGGAGGGGAATAGAGATTAAGAAGGAAAGAACAGTTTTGTGGCCATTAAGATGTAGTTACACAAAAGTCAGCAATCGTCTTCCCAACAGGGAAGATTTGACACTGGCTTTTGGTTTTGGGCTTGATATCAAGTGCAGGAAGCTGTAACAGAGACCAACTAATAGAAAGTAAGTGGTCTTTTTTGGGGGGTGAGGGCTGTGTTTAATTTTAAAACTGAAGTGCACTGAATTTTCAAACAATTTTTTAATGTCAAGCCTTCTCTTTTGCCAGTTCAGTTATGTGCTACAGTTCCTGCAATATGAAAAAAGTTTGCACGTGTATTTGCTCATTAAAAAAAAAAAAANTGTAAGTCATAATATCACGTTGATTGGAAGTTTGAACCTTCAAACATATTTCATTATTGGCTTTCTGGGAGAATTGTTAAAAACCTGGAGCAATGTTGTTTTGTTAAATGTTGTTCATTCTAAGCTGGTCATAGTCTCAGCTGCTAGTATTAACTGAAATAGTCATCCAGGTAGTTCAATCTGTAAAGGATTTTGCTTCAGAATAATAAAGTATTAAGAAATACAGTCATAAGCTTTTCTTGAATTCCTCACTTTCCAAGACGTAATTTTTTTATGAATTTTGCCAGTTTGTTTTCTACATTTGTATCAGAGCTGTGCCTAAGTATTGAAAATATATTTTATCATCTATACTGATTTAAGATATATTCAGATACTGATTTAAGATATATTCAGCCATCTCTTTATTGTAACATCATTCTACTACTCATCTTCTATTACAACAGCTTGTTGCTCCTCTTTAAAACCTGGTCAGAATTTTTTATTTAGTTGCTTTTCTGAAGTAATTCTTCAGAACATGCCATTGAGAGAAAAACAAGAGAATGACATGTAAGGGATCAAAATATTACTTGAATTCAACCTGATATGAAATAAATGCTCCCAGTCAAGTTAGAGCACTGGTTTTCAGTAAATCCCCCTGGTGAAATAAAGGAAGTCGGTGAGCTGCAACAAGATGTATTGGAATCTCTTTGCATGAAAGGAGAGTTGGGACTGCCGAGACTTCATGGCCAACGTACAACAGGCTGTAGTTCCTCTGAAAAGAAGATTAGAAAAAACAAGAAGTGGTCAGTGTGGTTTTTGAAAAAACAAGTGTTCAAAGATACAATGAGGTTTAAAAATATTATTGGAAGTCGAAAAAGATGGGGAGACCACAGCAAAACAGACAATCAGTTAGGGCTTTCAGAGAAAAGAGAGGCAGCAAGGAAATCAAAGTGACAGAAGTGAAAGGCTCTGACATTTAAAGAAAAGGTAAATGCTGAAAACTGCAAGAGAAATTAAAGTGAATTATTACATGAACTTTGAACCTCTAGAAAATTCTAAAATCAGTACAGGCTGGAAAAAAATGACACTGAAATAAAAACCTTGAGAGCTTTATTTCTCATTTAAGAGAAAAATTTAGGAAGTAGTAAGGCTGTAAAATAGATCTTGCTGAAAGTACGTTAAGACTTAGAGGAAAGTTCAACTGGAATATGTTGAGATTGAGATATTCAGCCTCTGGAGATGTTTGAGGCATTCTCCTATTACTGTGTTTTGAACATTTATTTTGAATAGTCATGAGTAGTTCTGGAGGTAGGCAAAGAAGTATCAGTGGGAGGAGGTGGGGAATGACACACAGAAAAAATGTCTTCATTCCCCAGTAAAGTGATGGAAAACAATAGGGAAAAATTAAGTGCCTAAGTGTTAACTTAATGAAATAGATCAAATAAGTAGCACGAAACACTGAAGAAATCCCTGGCTGTTCTCACCCACAAAATGTTTCTTTTTTAAATTTGTATTCTGTAGAAAATGTTTACAAAACGCACTGATGGTGTGTCATTGTTGAAGTTAAACTCCTTCCTATAGCTTTTTAAAAGCCACTTAGCAGGACTGGTTCTTTTTATATTGTTACAGTAAGTTTCAGGTGTGTGCTGAATTTCAAGCATATGAATAGACATGAGAGTACTTGTTTGGAAGATCTCCTTCAAAGGCTGCACACATGTGCCCATCTTTTGAGGAGTTTATTCTGTGGGCTAATCCCCTCACATCTCCCTCCAGTTGCATAAAAAGAGCTGGGACCTCCAACCAATTTAATTTCACTGTATGCCAACAGAGAAGAAAATAGGAAATCAGTGCCATGAGCACTGCAGGGTTGTGCTTTGACTGCAGCAGTAACGTGACTGTTGGCTTGGAAAAGTAGTAGGTCCAGTCTCCCAACCTTTGCCAAAGCTATTGCATCTCACTGAAGAGACGGTACTTTATGTTGAAGATGAGATTGTTGGGAGTTTTTTTGCTTTCTACGCAGATTTTGCTACCCAAGGAAGAATTAAAGAAACATTTCAGAAGTAATTTCAGAAGCGTGTTTCTGTGGCTATATTGGTAAGTAAAGAGATGCAGATAGAACAGAGCCATAAAAATTAGTATTAAAAAAAAAACCAAAAAAAAAAAAAAAAAAAAAAAAACAGAGCATGGGGCCAAAAGATAACTTTAGTTATTGCTTATTCTGATTCTACTTTAGTTAAACATACTCTTACGTAAGTTTGGAAAAAACAAGAAGACGACCTTGTAGGTGATAAAAAGGAAGGTGTAATGGTGATTAATTAAAAAAAAATGTATTATGATAAAAGGCTTTCATGGAGCTCTTTGCTGAACCTACCACATGACATGCAGCAAGTCCCTTGCCTGCAAGTGTCTAACATGTAGCTTGCCAAAGCCCTAGGAAATATATCATTAAAAATATTCACAAATTTAACTCCTTTTTAACTTCAAAGGTAGTGATTAGCATTTTCTGCTTCTGATCCGAGAGAAGGTAGAAGGCTGCAATTTCATAGGCACAATTTTGGCCTTACGAAGAAGGAAGCGTCAAGAATCTTTTGCCCTCAGAGAGACACAATCATCAGAGACATGCTACATGAGATTTTTAGTTCCAAACCCACTGCCGGACCATATTTAAGTCAGCTCTAGCCAACTTCTTTGCACCTGTCCTACTAAAATACTCTTCAAGTGCTGTGATTTTCCTGAGAATATTAATTGCTACAATATTGGTTGTATCAATGGGTGCAAATACTGATCTTTGTGTCCAAATATGTGTCTGGACTTGTTAGCAATAAGAGGGTTTCATGTTTTACACACTGTCAGCATACTGCTGTTATGCTCTTTTCAGTCTCTAACAGCTCTAAAAACTAGAAGGAAAAGATTCTTAATCTCATCAGAATATATTAAAATTGAAAAATGAATGCGATGCTCCTGCTGAAGCCTGAGATTCAAAATTCAGATCTGAATCTTTTAACACTGTAAAGCTTTGGCTCTCTGGATCTGATTGATTTGGGTGCATCTTGTCCTGGGACCGAAAGACCCTGTGGACCTTGTGATGTTACAGCATCAGCGATCTGTTTCTGACTGTTAGGAACTGAAGTTCCTACATGGAACCTACATCAGCCAGTAGTTAGTAATAGGCTCTGACTACTCTCAAAGCAGGCAACAGTATGTGCATTACTTAACTCCTAAGACAGAAATATGTTTTGAATTAGTGGGGCTTCCAGGTAGGTTGAAATATTTGGGGATTTGTTAAACGCAGTGATAGACTTTGAATAGGACTTTGGTCCTTTGTCTTTTGGCATTTCTGGCTTAAACTGTGTAGCTGGAGGAGTTCTGGGTGATAACCCTTATCCAAAACCAGAAAATAAAAACCATCGTACCTTGTAAATTTGTTGAAAAGACTGTTAGGAGAGAATCCAGCAGGTTTACAATTCAAGGAAACCAGACCAAAACATCCGTGGGAACGTTTATCCCTAGTTACATTCCAGCCTGTCCATATACTGACAAAGAAATGGTTCCGTTTCCCTGCTCTGTCCTGATGAGCAGTTCCCTGTCCTTCTGTAATTCATGTTAGTATGAAGCGTGTGGACATTAAGATGTTTGTGGAGTTTAGGCTGCTGCTGCAGTGTTAACATGACATTGTTTCTTTTAACATTGTTAAAGGTAGCTATAAAAAAACGCTAGATGGTTAACTACAGGCAAAAATAATTTTACACAAGCTGTGTTACAAGTTAAGAGTATTTTGGCTTCGTGTGGTTGACACCTTGTGTTCTGACTTTGCGGTACCTACTAGGGGTTTTTTGGCATGAAATAAAAGGGGAAACTGGGAATAACGGGGAGCACGGTTTCATACGGAGCATGATAGCCGATTCTGTCTTCACCTTTTTGAAGTTCTGTTTTTATATAGTGCTGCCATAGGTTAAAGAGGAGGTTTGTGCAATTCAACCTCCTTTCTCTTTGTGCCATTTGAGCTTTAGAGCTCTTCATCTTTAATGAAGATGTTAAGAGAGCATGTCCAAATTGGTATATTTATTTCAGAACAAGGTGTCTATCGTGTAAAAGATATACTTCTTTCAGTATTACTTGACAGCCCAAGGGGGCTTTCATTTGGAGAGTCATCAATGCACCTTTGAAGTCCTTTAAAAATAATGCGTGTTGGTGAGTAACTTAAATGACACCGTTTATGATGTTTATCATTGCACAGAACAGCAAGAGAAGGTGTTGCTTTTGGAGTAGCAGCACTAACAGATCTGCTGCAATTTATTTTTGGGATCAAATTGGGGGGCATTGGGGAAGCTTCTTTATTGCACCTAATTTTTTCTAGTCTGAACATTCAAGAAGATGTCTGTGTTCTTTTTCTCTCATGCCCTCACTATTTAAAAGCTCGTAATAGATTTTGTACAACTCTTCTGCAAGCATCCCTCCTTCAGGTCAAGACCAAGTAAGGGAAATCTTCAGCCAAATTCCTTTTGAATTGGAAAATTTAAACAACTTGAGGAAAAAGGAGTAAGACAATGGAAAGTGGAATCCAGCCTTATTTGTAACAGATGCTATTAACACATGCTTAGTTTTATAGCCTATTTTGGCACCCTTTCTCCTCTTTCTTCTGAAATAACTTTGTTATTAAAAGTTCATTGCCAGTCCCAGGCAAAAGCGCCCAAATAAAATGGACTGGTAGTCTCAATATAGCTCATTAAGAACATATTAAATTAATTTTAAGGATTAAGGATATCTTTTCCCTCACCCCTGAAATGGGCTTGGAGGTGCGGGGATGGGGAAGGACAACTTTGCCTTAGCTCTTCTGTGCATTGATGGCACCTGTGCAGTGAAATGAATGCAGTTGTGATGTGGCTGCAGATAACCAGGAGGCTCTGTGTCGGCTCAGACCTGAAGCCCAGCACACCTAGCTATTTCTCTAGAAACAACTACAAGAGTCTTCGTTTTGGTGGCAGGGGCTTTCATGCTGCAGTACTAATGCAGCAAAATTTTTTGTGGCCACAGATTCTCCTTCAACCAAGTGGAGTATGTCCCTTGCTTCTCTTGGTTCATAAGCAGAATTTTAGCACAGAATGTCAAATCAGATAATTTATGAAGTTAAATTAGCAAAATGAGACAGTCTTCCTCACTGCTCATTACTCATTTTTTCTGATAAATTTCACTCATTTAACTAGATTGTACTTCTGCTCACAGAGGGGCTTCCCCTTCCAGCTTATCTTTTTAGATATTCAGTAGATAATTAAAATTCAAAATGTTAACGGTGCTACTTATTTTTAGAAGCTGACATAAGTATGGGCAGACATAAATTTGAAAATAAATTAATAGAGACCAGAGAACTCTGACCCATTGGGGTAAAAAATGTGGGTAGCCACCTCTTCTGACTCTATTTGGTTACAACCTGCACAGGAAAGGGAATCTCCATCCACGTCTCTTCGGACATCTCTGCCCACCAATGCTGGAGAGCAAGAGAAGGTGATACCTCAGTGCAGAAGGCGAGATGATTCTCTGTAATAATGAAAATGGTATAAAACTGAACAAAGCAAACACCAACAAACTTTCCTGTCTCACAAGGATAAAATCTATTCTATGTTTTGAAACTTCCGAAGTCAACAATGCAACTGGCCTAAAACTGGCACAATCTCTGAGGAAGATATCTCTTGGAGGCCCGCTTTACCCTTGTGCAGCAGCACAGGTTGCCCTTTTTGGGCAATTATTTAAGCGTTGTGTCAAATGGGAAAGCTGATTTCCAGCTCATGTAATCAGTGACTGGTTTATACACTGAGGTGGTTCATGGATTAGCTTGTGAGCAAAATGCAATTTTTCTGAGGGTCCTCCATACGCGTATGTTGAATCTCTTTTTAAACCTTGATAAACTCACTCCTTCAGGACCTTGCGTGCCAGTATGGTATATTCTGTTTGTATGTGGTTTTCTCCTACACAAACCTGTCTGAATTGCGTTAATCCTGTCATATTTTGGTCCAGCCTCCTGCATGTGCTTGTGGACCCCTTTCATAGGACGTCAGAACTTGTGTTTTCCAGAACCTTTCCAGCACCAACCCCATAATTTTATATGCTTGGCTTCACAAGCAGATTTTGGGATGACAGAAAAACCAGTAGTTGAAGAGCAGGAGTGCAACACTGCATCCCCTTGCCTGGGCCTGCAATTCCCCAACATGGTAGGCATGTGCTGTGTTGCTGTGACCTTTGCAGGGTGTGTGTGTGTGTTCTCACCTGACCCTGCCTGCTGTTGGACCACTGGTTAACTACAGGAATTCCTGCTCACACCTGAAATGTAACCAGAGACCAAGAGCTGAACACCTTCTGTGCCCTCCTACAGCCAGGAGCTCCACACAGCTGCTGTAGTGTGGGTGCTCAAGGCAAGACCCAGGGTACAGTATCCTCCCAGGAAGGGGGCCTCTGGTTTTGTGTCCCTCACCTTGCCCTTTGCAGCCATGTCATAGCTCTTCTGCTGTGGGTTGAGCTGGGGTAGAGAGTTCCAATCCCTATGGTTTAAGCTGTGCAGGAAGGAATTCAAGATTTCTTTGGTCAGAAAGAAGGAGAAAAGTGGTGCTTGGTTGCTAAATTGAGAACTAAGGACAGGGAAAGACCTACATTTCAGCTTCAATACTGCTGCAGTGTTTTGGCTTAGGAATCTTTAAAGATGAACTTTGGACTTCTCCTAACAACTCATGTAGTTGCCTCTTGATGCAGCTTATGTGCTTGAGACACATTGTTAAGGTACCTTTCTTAAGGTGTTAGGTATGGGTTCTGCTGCAGGACTGATGCCTTGCAAAGTTGGACACACCACTTCAACACATGGCTCTGAGGAGTGTGAGACTTCTGCATCACCACTCTGGCACAGCACTCCACCTTTGCCTCAAATTCATCAACTGGAGATATTCAAAACCCACCTGGATGCATTTCTGTGTGATCTGATCTAGGTGTTCCTGCTCTGGCAGGGGGATTGGACTAGATGATCTTTCAAGGTCCCTTACAGTCCCTGATATTCTGTGTCTGTGTCATCATCAGTTGCAGCAGATTGCAGAGCAGATGGTACCAAAACACAAGGGCTGGTGCAAGGAAGAGGCCAGGGACCAGGAACAAGAAATAGAAGGTCCAAAGCTGGATGGGCTGACGTTGCTAGCTGTGCTTGAGGTGGGACCAAGTGCCCAAGGCTCCTCTTGACATGAGATGAGCCTTGGTGCCTCCTCTTTCATCACCTGCAGTGATGCTGGAGCAAAGTCATGAACCTTGAAGTCCTTCTTGAGCGAAGTCACGGTACTTCTGGTTGGCTACACATGACAAGCCTTTGACACTTCAGTGAAGGCAACATTGCTCTAACTCAACCAATATCATTATGGGCAACCCGTGAACTATTGAAAACTCAATTTACAAATCCAGTATAGCTTCTATTAACACACTGGGCCTTTGATCTCTGACTCTGACTGATGCATTTTGCTGGGAACAAACACTGAAACCCATGAAAGCCGATGGATCACCTTCAGTTGTCCCAAAATCACGTGCCTGACACTAGCTAACTTAAATAGTAGAGTTGTCCCACCAGGTATGCCACAGTCTGTCCAGGAGGTGAGGAGCAGGGAGGTGACTCAGCCACCACCAGCCCATGAGTCGATGCCAGTAGCAGGGTTGGAAGTGAGATATGTAAAGTCCTGGGCCTCTGCTCTACCCAGCAGACCGCACCCTCCAAGGTTTCCTGCCAGTGGTGAATTGTGTCAAGTTTTATCTGCAAGATGGGTTTAAGAGGAAAAAAAGAAAGAAGAAAAAGCCCCAAAAAAACAAACAAAAAAACCACCCCCACAGTTCTCATGAATGAAAAATTGTTCAGGCTTCAAAAGCTTTCTCAACTTTTCTGGGAGCAGCATATCTCTCAAATAACTGAAGAACTACTGTGGGTTACCTCTATCTCTTACAACCTTAAGTCTGACTAGCTAGCTTTTACCAAGGATAGTAAGTGACAAATGTTCATGGTTAAAAATGGCTCAGCCTTTCTGGAGAGCCTTTTCTTATCAGGTTGACCACTTTGGGTTGAACTGCTGACAGATTTTGGTCTAAGGATGAGAGCTCCAGTGTGCTACAGAATTCAAGAGCTCCCTCTCTCCCCACCCCTATATACCCCTATACTTAAAGAAAAGTAAAAACAGTACAGCACTAGGGCTGTAATAATCAGACTTGTACACAATATGGTCAGCCCTGACTGACCACATGGTGGTAAACACTCATCTGGAAATAGGTGCTTGAGGCTCGCTGGGAGGTGGTATCAGTATTCATAATGTTACATTCTCTATAACAGAGTGTTTTTCCCATCAGCCAGGTCCAAGATGAAGTATATTTGCAAGATCAGTCTGGTTGCTTTACCAATGTTGTTCTTTTTCTTTTTTTTTTTTTCAGCTTATACAAGTATGAGTGAATCTCACTAAATGACTCCCCTTTGAAAGTGGCTGATGGCCAGTCTGCCATCGAACATCCTTCCTGTGCTTTCATCGCACTGCAGAGAGTGGGGAGGGGAACAAAGCCGCACAGGGCTGGTGGAGCATCATCTGAAGTGACTTGCCACACCACAAAACGTTAGGCTTTTTGGAATGATGCCCCAGGCATTTATTTCCTTCTGTTCTTCATCTTGGTGCAGTTTTGTGTTTGTTTTTTCCCCAGTTCCCATATCTGCGTTCTGTTTGGGCTTTCATCTACTCAACTCATCATGTTCCACTGAAATCCAATTACTGTTCTTTTGTCAGAGTTCTGGGGCCGGTCGGTCCATTTGGGTTTTGTGTTTCTTTTGTTTTCTGTTTGGTTTGGTTTGCTTGGACTTTTATTGAGAAGGGATTATTTATGTATTTTATTTATTGGAGAGGGGTTGTTACTTGGGGGGGATTTTGCAGTGGCAATGTCTTCTCCTTTTTTTTTTTAAATTTGCACGTCTCACCAATATATTATTTCAGTCTTAACTTCAGCATAACAAAGATTTTCTCCCAGGCAAAAGGGAATCCTTTTTATTATATCTGTTATGTGACATAAAAAATTGTGGGTTTTAGACCCTGGGAAAGAAGTGGCTGTGCAGTGACAGCAATGCTGGCAGGAGAAAGTTAGGAATGAACAAAAGGCTCTGGTACCTGGCCCCTGGTAGATCTATCCCTGCCCACACTCTTTTGCTTTTATGTTTGCCTCACTGAATGACAACTCGGGGCAGAAATGCTCTAAAAAGCCTGATGCCTTCCTGAACATGAGGAGAAGTGCTCCAGTTGTACGGTCACAGCCTGTCCTTCCTACCTACGTGGTGGAAGATTTCACTACAGCATCCCTGCAGTTTTTGGCATCTACACAAGATTGCATCAAGATGGTTTCCACTCTGCTGCACTGCTGTGATTTTTGCACCAGAACTATGGATGAGGGGAAAAGGGTTGACTTGCCAGGCTTTTAATTTTTAATTGCCTCAGCAGTACTTTGCATCAGTGAGTTCACAGGTTAACATTAGAGAGTGAACAGCTACAAGTTTTTGCTCCTGTGCTCAGGTGCTATTTAGACTCTTCACCCTAATCTGTGCAAAGAACTGCCTGCAGCAGTTTAACATATATAGTCACACCGCTTTTTCCTTGCTGGGGAGAGTTTTGGTGCCCATGGTATGACTTGAGTAAATGTACCAGGCTGCTGCCATTCCCGTGCTGGAGCCTCCCCTCACGTGTATCGGTTATTGCCAGATAAGGTCAGAGTGGTCTTGGCCCACAGTCTCCAATACATGCCCAACGCTTCCCCTCTCTGTCACTTGCCTGTAGGTTCTGTGTGGGTCAGACTGCATTTCTGGAGGCACTTGTGCTATCTCATTCCATGGGGACAGGATATGTTGCAGATCCTTACTGCTTCCTAACACTCCTGGCAGTGTTCCAGGCAGTGGCAATTGAAGGAGAAAAGAGGGACTAGAACACAAAGGGCAGTTATTGAAGAGAAAGAGAAAGAGAAAAGACCTGGAGGAAAGTGATGGAGATGAGTCAGAAAGCATGAGGAAGAGCGAGACTGCTAGCAGTCATCAGGGCAAATGCAGGTCATCCCTGGTAAGAGGTCCAGGGACACCTTCCATGCTCTGGCTTAGGGAAACTGAACACTTTAATGGCCAAGTGGGGGTGGGTGACACTGCTCAGACAGCCAGGCCTGTCCTCAGGATGTCAACAGGAGGATTGCTGGCCCATGGTGATGGGGAGGCAGCCCCCTTGAAGTCCCATGCAGCCTGAGCCCCATGGTCACCAGGGAAGACAAGAGGAGGTATGTGGGGTTTGGACTCCAAATGTAGGGGCAGGCAATGAAGAACATGCCGGGCCTTTTCCTGGACTGCCCAGAACATCCTGAGATGCCCCACCAGGTCCATGGGACTCTGTCCAGACCAACCGCTAGCACGGCCAAGCCGAGCCAGACAGGATGGTTGCTTGTCACCCTGCAGCAAGTTCAGAGATAAGGTTCTCAAATGCATTTAATTCAGGAGGTTCTCAAATGCATTTAATGGAAGCCAGCTCAGAATAAAAGACAGGCCTTCATTTCAGGAAACCTCATTTTTCGTTTGTAAAACACTTTCATTCAGAAAAAAGGGGGCGGCAGGGCAGGGGGTGAATTAAAACAGAGTACTGCTTCTTCCCAACCATAGCAAATACACCTGCACAGCAGCTTTCATTCTTTGAAAAATGTAAAAAGCATATTTTAATGGGGCACCAGAAAATCCACCAGTTGCCTATTGCTTCCTAATTACAATCACCTGTAATTTTGTCAAATGACAGCTGTTTTTTGCAAAAAGATCCCAGGTTAGAGTCTGGCCCAGTATATTTTCTCTTCCTGGAAATTTTAAGCGGTTGCTGATCATTTAGTTGGAAGAAAGATATGCTCTTCTTCCCCCTACATGCTTCAAGAAATTTGGTGACCTTTTCTTCATGCCCCCAAGGCTTTGGAAAAAGGACTTGAAATGTGTCAGGATTTTGGCTTGTATGTCAGGAATGTGCTGCTTTCCTGCAAAAAACCTCCATCCAAATTTTGCCGTGTTACAAGCCTTCAAAGAGATAAATCATCTTGCTCATGAGCACTTGTTAAAGCTGGACAGATGAAAAAAATCCTCAAGAACTTTATTCCAGTCTCATGGCTCCCTGTGAGCCCCACAACGTTTGCACC
Source organism: Nycticryphes semicollaris (assembly GCA_013400055.1). Classification (NCBI taxonomy): domain Eukaryota; kingdom Metazoa; phylum Chordata; class Aves; order Charadriiformes; family Rostratulidae; genus Nycticryphes; species Nycticryphes semicollaris. Next base: position 528,038 of record VXBJ01004429.1, read on the forward strand.
TGAGCTCCCCTGCATGAAACCTAGCTATGGCTTGTTGGGGTCTCACCCAGGATGAAGGTCCCACTGTCGTGAGCCCAGGTGATGCCAGGTAGCAGCATCCTGAGCTCTGGCACTGTTCATGGAAAAGCAGAAGGGGTTGGAGGTGGAGGGCAGAGGTGACTTGGGGTGGGAATAGGGATGAAAGACAGAAGGAGAAATTGTGGTGATGGGACAGGAAAACAAAAGTGGAAAAAAGTGAGGGAAATGGCTCTCCATCCCCTCACCAGGTTGCTGTGACTGGGGGTGGGGAGTATGAAATTGGGCTCGAAGGAGCCTGGAACCAACAGCAGCGAGAAACAAGGGCAGGAGATAGAGGATGGGGAATAAGATCGAGGAGGAGCCAAAGGGCAGTCGAGGAGCAAGTGCCTGGAGCGTACAGGAGACATCCCGGACAAGGGCTAATTATGAGGGCAGCAGCTTAGAGTACCTCTGCAAGCTGAAGCAGCAGACTACAACCAAAGATTCCAATATAATATAAGTCCAGTGCTAATATTTTTTAACTTTTCCCTGTATAGCCTTCATAATTTTGCCTGATCCTTCCTTTCTCAACTGCTATGAGTATGGGCAAGCAGGGAACTGCAGCAGGACCAGGTCCTGGAAATGCTCCCTTCGCTCCCTTCACTGCCTCTGCCCAGGCAAGAGTGACATCTGAGGCTATGAGCTCAAGATGAGAAATATGGGACCCTTCCCATGGGGCTGCCTGGGGCCGGGCACCTGGAGGGCTGGTTACAGCAACCCTGAGTACCCAGAGAAGTGGCAGGTCCAGTGCTTAATACTGCAAAGGGTCTGTGGTGTGATTTCCAGGACCTCTAGGCATATGACTCCATTCAAAAAATGCTGTCCATACATTGAGTCACTTTTTTTTTTCTAATTATCAAAACCTTGATATTTTTGTTATCGATCCTCTCTGTATCATTTTATCAAAGGTGGCAGTGGAGGAGAGATCTAGTTAGTAATGCTTCTATTCTCCTTCTATTGCCCTGTTGATTTGGACAGGAAGCTTCTGAGGACAAGAAATGTCCCTGACTAGATGTTACTGCACCAAGTAACCTCATTTTGGTTTGGTGTCTAGACAGTAAATCAGAAGAGCATTAATAAAAACTGAGCACCCAAACACCTAAAAGTTCTTGTTTGACAGTTTCAAACTCACCTTCACTGAAGATGAAGTCAAACCTCTGAGTTTTTTGAGGGTTTATGTTGGTTTTGGGGTTTTGGGGTCTATTTTGATTTTGACTCCAGCGTGAAGATGATCTCGTTTGTGTGTTCATGTGTGTGTTTGCATATGTGTGTGTGCTGCTCATGCACAGCTTTTATTAATTGAAGTAGGAAACTTCAGACAGAGACGTGCTGCCTTTTCAGAAGTTACACTGTAATCAAGTCAGTTACTTAAAGTGGATATATATATTCCAATCTGGAAAGATTCGCTCACTTTTAAATTCCGTGAGTAGAGCAGCCTCAGTGTTTAAAAAGAGACGTTTCTCTTTACCTCTGCTTATAACAGTGCAGGCCAAAGACTCCAACCTGTGTGAAAATTTTTCTAGGAAAATACTTTATGCTGCTCCAGAGATGTCTCTTCTGACTGTTATGAATCTCTGTTTACATTGCTATAGTTTTGTAAAAACGCTAAGAGAGAAAGAAGCTGGCTTCCTATTTATGTGCGTTTTGAATTGCTGTCATAAGCAGAGGCATTGGTTTGGGAATCCATGAACTAAATGCAACTTCAACTTACATCATCATGAGGTGTGCTGGGGAAAGGGCAATGGGAACATTGCAGTTCCTCAAGACATTTGGTTGATGAGTCTTGGGATCTTATGATTTGCAGAAAAACTGAAAGCAGCCTATTGCCACCTCCAACGTCAAGGTGTCTGAAGGTAAGGTCAAACCACCATTGCTCTCTTTCCTCCCCTTTGAGTATGGGTTTTGAGCTAACATGCTTCTTGGAGGTGGCATCAGGCACTTTCCTTGAAAAGGCTGGAGGCTAATCTAAGTGCATATCACGAAAGTTCTGCATTGTCCTACACTGCAGGGAAACAAAGCTCTTAGTTTTGCAGCTTGGCTATGCTGCTTAAAAAAATTAAGAAGAAAAAAAAAGAAAAAAAGAAAGAATAAAAACACTAATGAAAATGCTAATGGTCTATCCCTGAGGAAAAAGAAGAGACACGGGTTTCATTTAAGGTACCATTAGCCCCCACACACACCCCCCAATAACTGTCTGGTGGATGAAGGCTGCTCTGAGACAGCCCCTGCAGGGGGAACTCCCCACATCCAGCAGCAAGCCAGCAGCTCCAGCTTGGCCAGCAGTGCTCAGTTATCCTCGCTCCCCTCCCCCTCCCCATCACTTCTGATGTGCGATTCATACAGTTACTGCTGAAGTAAAATCAGGAGAAATGGGGACTATATATAAAAGAGCTGGAGTAAAGGCGAGTGGCACCTCAATTCTGCTTCTGAGTAAGTCTTCGTTTTTAGATGAGGCTGGGTGATGCACACACAAGCCCTGAACTGGCTCAGCTTCCCCCTGCACTGCCATGCACTCCTGCTGCAGGGCTGCCAGAAGGCCCTGGCTTACAAGGCATGGTTTTCCCTGAAGACTCTGCCTCTCTGCCTGAGCACCCCAAACCATCCTCCTGCTGAGCCACACTGGAACAACCCCAGCTCCCAGGGGGTGTCCCTCTGGCTGGGCTTCCCTCCGGGCCCCTTGTGGGAAGAGTCCTGGAGAGCCTGGGAAGCAGAGATGCTGCCAGCAGGGCTGAGCCTTGATATTGCTGCTCATTGTGGGGGTGAAAGGGTGTACTCCCCACCACTGAGCCTCTCCTCCATTGAGTTCAAACTCTCTGGGCTTGGTCCTGGCTGCAGGCAGCCTTCCTTCAGGCGTGGAGTTGTCCAAGCATCCTAATGCCTCTGTCGAACCACCTGCAGCGATGCACAACGTGGGTGTCCACACCAGAGCAGTCAGGTGACTGGGGAAATGGGACTGAGCCAGCACCCACCTCCTGATTTCCAGCTTCTCTGCTGGTGTGGAGTACTGTCCAAGCTTTAGAGTGGCTGCTCTTTGATTTTATTTTCTTCATTTATTTTATTTTCCCTTGTTTGTTGGAGGTTTTTTTCCCCAGGAAAAATCTTAATGAAATTTTGCTTTCCCCCCCACCCCTCACTGAATTAAAAAAAAAAAAAATAAAGCCAAACCTAAAAAACAAAAGCCTAAACCCCAAATGTCACAAAACTCGTTGTTGCTTTCTCGAAACAGAATTCTTATTGTCCAGCAGCCCCAACTTATTGACAGGCAGAGGCAAAGCAGACAGACCTGTGACGGCAGTGGGAAAAAAACCCCAAAACAAGAAAGAAAAAACAACAACACTCTCCCACGAGGGATGCAGCTCAGTTCCCAAGAACGATACTGCTGCCCTGAGCATGGCTCGGGCCATGGAGCTCTGAGGTGCTGGGGATGTTCCCATTGCCCAGGACAAGGGCTTTCCACAACCTGCAGGCCCAGAGAGGGGTTTGACATGGCGTAGGGCCATGCAAATGCCAGGGAGTCTGTTTTCCTGTCTGTGTCAGATGTGGCCCAAAGCCAAATGTGTGCAGCCAGTGACAATGCAACTGCTTCCAAAAAAATGGATGCCAGCAAGCCTCCTTGCCTGCCTCCCTGCCCAAGCCCCATATTTCTTCAGCCTGTACAACTGAATTGCAGGGAGGCAGAAGCAGTAAGTGAGAATAAAATAATGGTTCATGGTGCCCAGTCACTGTGCCAAGGAGTGATTTGAACCAAGCCACAAACAGAAAAATCACCAAAACCAACATTGGAAGATCAGGACGGGCAGAGGTAATATCATTTTAAGCCTGAGCATTTCCAGATTTATGTCACTGTAGTCACCTCTGAAATGGCAGAGGTAAGTCTGGAGCATCTTCCTTGTGTTTAAATAGCCAAAATGTATTAGCTAGGGTGAGAGGGGAAGAATCTACAAATTTATTTTGTTTTTCCTGTAATGTGTTTGAGGAGAAACAAGACCTATTAGAAGGCTGAGCCTGACCTACAGTGAGGAGTTTGATACCAGACAGAGGTGGTAGTTTTCAGACTAGGGTGAGAGCTGTAAGTCGGAGTGCCGAGCTGCAGAGGAATCCGGTGCAAGAGGCATCAATTACTTTTCTGCTGGCTGCAAACACAGCCCAAATTTCTGTGCCAAGGAACTCCTGCCCTCTCTTCTGTACAGTCAGTTCTCTGCAGAGGTGTAGCAGAGGCAACAACAGCCCCAACAAATCCCTAAGCTGCTTCCTTGGGGGCCTCCCTTGAAAAAGCAGGGCAAGGGGAGGTTTGTTACCCACCATTTGCAGTACCCCTCGCTGCTGCAGGTAAGTGGTGAGGAGGCCTCAGACTTCAGGCTGTCATATGGAGCTCCTTCCCATGCACATCACACTCTTCTGCATTGATGTATCCTCTCATGTAACTCCATGCATCATCAAACCACGCTCCTACCAAACCAAAGGTACCCACTGGGCTCCCTGAGGGAGGGAGCCAGCCCCTTGAATGGGGTGGGGGTGGGGGGGGGTGGCACCAGGAATATGAAATACCCTCTGTGATGGGCAAGGGCTGCCAGTAGTGCTCACTGCCACCCTCCTGCCTGGGAACTGCCCCTCTCTGGGCTGCACCTCAGTTCTGTCTCTCTCCCGAGATGTTGACTGAAAGGTTAAGCCACGGAAAAGCTGGAATTAATTATTGATGGACAATTTTCTTTTAAAGTGAGATTTGCTAAAGTGTTTTCTCCTTATGCAAAGTCATCTGAGATGGTCAGAATGGGATTAGCATCCTATGGACTGCCCAGCAGAGGACCAAGCACCATTACAAGTGGCTTTTTAGCTTAGTTATGAGGGAAAGATGAACACACACTCCCAGGCAGAGAAGGAGGAAGATGCTATTACACACTGCTGGGTTATCATGACCGATACAGCCATCAGGCAGCGAGTCTGATTCACTTCTGGAAACACTCCAATCCGACCCCACAGCCAGACTGCTGAGCCCATGGCTGCAACATGGGCTTACAAATGCCACAAGGCTGAAGTGAATCAGCCATGCCGCAGGTAGCTTTGTTCTAGGTACCCGACGCCAGCCAGCAGCAGGCGGTGGGAGCCGTGCTGCGGCACAGAGAAAGAGAACAAGAGCAACTCAGCACTCCCGGCAGACAAACTACCATCTCCAGCCGACCCTGTGCACAGCAATATGTTGGGTTTTTTTTTTTCTGTTTCACCCACAGAGTTTGCGTGAGTACCTGCCACACATGCAGGAACTTTGCAGGCAAGCTCAGGGAGCTGCCTCTACACCCCAGCAGTACAGCATCGCTCCCCCATGGAGGCCCCTCATCTTTTCTTGTAAAAGAATCGATTCAAGTAAGTTCTGACTCTATATTCCCATCCTTGCTTGACAAACAGAACAGGGAAATGCCATTAACACGCAAGCGTTCCTCAAACCACCTTGTTTTTGCTAGTCGCTCACTGCCAGTCACAGTGGAAACAACACCACTTCCTCCCACATGCTGTCAGTGCCTAGACGGTAGCTATTCGCTTTTAATTGAATTAGCCAGCCCATTGCTTTTTTGTTATCCTATACAAAGCAGCTACGTTCTGCAAACACCTTGCCGGAGCGACTAAATCAGACAGTGAGATAATTATTTCCACCGCATCACTCACTTCGGTTCTGAATTGGCTATCAAAACACAGGCGGCCATGAGGTTCATGGGATGTCCTCGGCAGACAGGTAACATCACAGACTCAATCCCAAATAACTGAAATCATTTCTGTTTTTTTAAAAACTCAGACTTTATTGTCTGGGGTGAAATCTCAGCCCATAAAGTCAGTGGAACTGGGATTTCAAGCCTTCCCCCAGCCCCACACCACTCCAGCTTCTCAGACTATAAGCAGTTCACCAACACTAAAATAATACTTATTGCTGTTGTCGTTACTGCTGTCGTTAACATGACTGAACACAGCTCACAATATTCCTTAGAAAGAAAATAAAACCTTCGCTTTAATAATCAGCATAAGAAGTGATAAATGGCACGTTTGCTTTGTGTATCTATCTTAAAACTCAACCGCTTCCACTGTATTTAAAAGCAGCTCTAAGTAAGTTCTCACCAAAAAAAAAAAAACCAAAAACAAACCCGAAACAAAACAAAACAAAAATTCAGGATTATTTCAGGGGTGGGAGGATGGCTTCAGATGGCCTTTCATCATCAGTTTACTCTGGACCTGCCATAGGCTTTTGTCTGCCCCTTGGCAAACCTCACCAAGCATTTCCTTGCACAAACGGAGGGCAGGATAAGCTTGCCCCTTGCCAGGCAGAAGACCTTGCCCATGTTTGTACAAGACCCAAAATAAAGGGGCTGTGAGTGTGGAAAGGATTTACCAACATTGCTATCAGTGTGAATCTTTCTCAAGCATCATGTAGATGGCCCTTGCCTGGTGCATTTAGCTATCCCCTCCTCCCATGGGATAGAAGAGAGGAGCAGTGGTTCCCCCAGCCCAAGGAAGGCCTGCAAGAGGCCTGGGGAGAAGATGGAGACACTCAATATGTGGGGGTGGGTGCCTGCTTTTGGAAGGAAAAGGACCATCTCTGTTGGACTGACTGGTTCAAAGCAATCCTGCGCACTCTGGGTTCACACGCTTCCTTACACCCATGCAGCTCACAGCAATGCCTTATGCTGGGAGCACGGTCATGGCATTACCAGTCCAAGGGGCTGGAACTTCCCAGAAAAGAAGTAGTCGAAAGGCTGAGAGACCTGGGTCTGTTTAGCTTCATACTTACAAATATCTAAAGGGCAAGTGTCAAGAGGATGGGGCCAGATTCTTTCCAGTGGCGCCCAGTGACAGGACAAGGGGCAATGGGTACAAACTAGAACACAAGAAACTGTGAATATGAGGAAAAACTTCTTTACTCTGAGGATGACATAGCACTGGAACAGGCTGCCCAGAGAGGTTGTGGAGTCTCCTTCTCTGGAGATATTCAAAACCTGCCTGCATACATTTCTGTCCAACTGCCTGTAGGTGAACCTGCCTTGGCAGGGGAGTTGGACTAGATGATCTCTGAAGGTCCCTTCTAACCCCTACTGTTCTGTGATTTTGTGTTAATTAGCAATAGCAGCTGGTACATTTGCAGCATTGGCAATAAAATTAATGATTAATTGAACCTTTCATTACTTAAAATCAGCCTTCCTGACCCATTAAACCCTTTGCAGTCTTGACAAGATTCCCTGGTTGACTGAGTAGAAATTGCTGTCTTTGTTCCAAAATACTTTTTGTTTTTTTCCCTGAATGTGGGGTTGGGGAGAGCTGCGCAGGACCAGGAGCACGTGGGTGGCCGTGGGGAGATGTTTACCTGAAGCCAGGAAGCTTTGCTTGACTTTGCTGAGGAACCGAGGAATTATTCAACATCCCACTTTCACTAAGCTTCACCACACAGGATCACTTGTTAACTTTTGCTCCTCTTAAAAACGTTCTTCAGGCTATGCACTGCTCCTTATCTGATCTCTGGCCTCTCAGTTCCCTGTCTATGGCCACTTTCTTCTGTCCCTCACCATCATCTTCTTGTCTCTCTGCCTGGCCTTGTTATGACCTTGGCTGTATCACTGGCTGTGGCTTTGCTGCTGTTTTCAGCCTTCCCTTGACCCTCTGCACAGCTAAGTTCCTTCAGGACCTCTCCAACAAGTTTGAAACTGCGGCTTTTCTCTCTCTCTAAAACTAGGTCCATTCTGGTTAGCTCTATTCCAATTTAAGATCGTTTTCCCATTCTCACTATGTGGCTGAAAGCCTCCTGGCAAGGTCCTCCAACAGACCTCTCCTCTGGACCTAGTCACACAGCACTGACCCCTCTAAACACAACCAGATCCTTATTTATGACCATGACCATCCTCCATCCCCTTCCTCTTCCCTAGTCTCCCTTCCTCCTGCTTGCCAGAGCACCAGTGGCTGCAACATCCTTCTTGCCATGGCTAGTTCTGCCACTTCCCTCCCTCCAGCCTCTTCCTCAATCTTTCTGCCTTATTCTAAGCGTGACCTGCTGCATCACACTCCTCAAACTCTCCCTCCCCCTCTGCTTACACCTCCACTTAGTAGCCCCACTGCTGCCTTCCCCCATGGCCAAGGCCACTGCTGCCCCTTAGGAAGCCCTTTCACTCCCTGTGCCCTCCCCCATCCTCCCCTAGGGTGGTTGCCAGGCTTGCTCCTGGCCTGCTCCCTTATGTTGTTGTCACTCCCTCACCCTTTGCAGAACTCTTCCTGACTCCATTGTGTCTTCCATTTCCCCCACTCTATGACTGAATTTCCCTGTGCAGCAACAAGCAGCAGCTTATACCTGCTCTCCTCTTTTTTCAGCCAGTTCTAGCTTCTCTCTTCCTTTTTTTTTTTTTTGGTGGGGGGAAAGCAGGGAGGCAGGGAGGAGACCTGTCTTTATCCATTGATTATTGGGTTTTTTCATCCCTTTCCTGCTCCTCACGTCTGCACATGCTGTCTTATTTCTGAGAAATACCTGACTTCTCCTCCTGGCCAAAACCCACTTCTCCACTCCAAACCTGTTGGCCTCTTCCCTTGTGAAAGGCAAAGCTAATTCACCTTAGCAGCACATGGTAAATGGCCCTAGTGATCCCTAGGTAAACCTGGCAACTGGACTGTCCTCAACCAGCTCTCCTCCACCACACTCACTCCTTGCAACCTCTGGCTCTATGCCTGCAGCCACCCTTACCTGCCTCATCCATCCAAAGGTGGAGCGTTTTTCCGGGAGAAGATGCAATCTGGCTGGTCTGGGGAAGAGCAATGCTGAGAATCCTTGCATCCTGCCCGACTAATTTCAGCACCAGTCCATCCTCAGGGGTGTGTTGGAGCGGCTGAAAGGAGAGACTGCATACAGTCACCTTCCCCTGGCAGAAGTCAGGCCCACCTCCCCAAGCTGGTGGTATGGGGAAGAGGTTATTGGTACCAGAGCTACAGTCTCCATCCTGTGACCACCAAGCACGTTGAAGGAGCAGAAATGGTTTTGTTGGAGGCCTTGGATTGTGCAGTTTGTTTTCCATAAGACCTTGCAGGAAAGACAGAGTTTTGGAGCAGCACAGTTAGCTGCCTGTGTCCTACAGTGCTGTCTCTGGGGTTCAATAAGGCACAAGGCATGTGTAGACACTCTTCCCCAGGTGGAATCTGAAAAAATTAAGTGCCTAATACATGTCAAGAGCCTGCAGCAGATGTCCATTCGCATTTGCATGTGCTCACTTTTTCTTCCTTTCTCTCCTCTGCCCATCCCACTATTTTCATGAAACTTCTACGGCATCATCAGCACCTGTTTCTTCATTCACCTGGGAATGAACCTGGCCAAATGTGTGAAACGTCACTTTAGAGGGGTGATGGTGGCTTGCTAGCTGCGTGTGCATGCACACACACATACACAGAGTATGCAAGCAAACCCTTCCTGTTTTACTTAAGGATTCTGGCTTTAATATAAACTTTGCAAAGAAAAAACAGAAATCAGCCTTTATAATAATAAATGAAGTTCAACCACTTAACCTTGCCAAATACCTGCACCAGGCAGGCCGTGGGATAGTAAGCAGCATAGAAGCCATGCTTCAGACAGAAAAAAAAAAAAAAAAAGAAAAAAAAGAAAAAAAGAAAACATTTCCCCCCAACTTCCTGCATTAATCCTCTTTGCACCCTTCTGCATGCTAGAGCACCCACCACCACCACCTCCCAGAAATGAGCTCATCGGTTTCCAGAAAATGTTGCACCATCTCCTCCCTGCAGCAGGGATCCCGGGTGCCCGGGGCACCACCAGCTTTTGCGTGGGTGCTCAGGTGCCCCCATGGCGCAAGTCTAGACCGCTAGACGTGGGCCCAATCCCTGGGCGAGTGACGGCACGTGGGTATGCGTGCCGAGGAGCTGGGATGGCTGGGTCATGTTTGGCAGCTGTGTCACTGCTGTAGTGGATGATGAAGGTTCGGTGGGGTCCTTTGGCAGGAGTCGACCTATCACAGCTCCGGGCTGATTTCAAACTTCCTTTTTGTGGTATTGTCGCCTCGATTTATTCATTTCCTTGTAATTTACAGATAGACATCAATGCTTGCTATATTTAAACGGTGCCTGTATCTGTGTGGGGATTGTAGGTAAGCCATTTTACTTGTAGAGTGATGGTTTTAAAGGAAAGTGAGACTTCAGAGTCACCCTTCAGGCTGGCACTGTTTCATGTGTGGCTATGAGTGACCTGCATCTGCGCTCAGGGACACCAGGTAAATCCCCGTCCCATCCCATGATGCCTGGGACACAGTTCCTGGCTCCTCCACCTTCCTGCCACCCCACTGTGGAAAAAGCTTGTCCACCACTCTCCCCTCCACTTTGGAAAGTCCAGTGACCATCCAGGCTGAAATTGTTAAGGTGGTGCAATGAAAACTTCCAGGATTTGGTTATATTGGGGATAGGAGAAGTTCTAGAAGAAAAAATTGTTTTTCATTTAATAGGAAAAAAGAATTTTGCATTATTTCCATGCAAACGTCTGTCATTTTTTTCACCATTTCCTTTTAGAATATCCAAGCCTGGTGAAAACTACCATGACTGATGCTTCAGGATGGTAACCCATGTTAAAAACCACACAGCAGCAACTCCTCTGGATGGAGGGTCTCCAAATATTTGGGGAAAAGATGAGAAAAGGAATCAGAATAGCATGAATTCTTCAGACCCAGTCTGGGTTTTTCAGTGGTGTTGTGAAAAACCCCTTGCTCTGAGCAGCTCTGACCTTTCCTATTTCTTGGAGATTGACGTCTCTACAGTAGATACGTGATGAGGTCACTCGCTCTGTTTTTGAAGTCTTTCTCTCTTGCTACTCCTTGCACGGGTTTTTTTCTGTGGGAGGGGACAGTCATGAAAAAGGCTAAACCTCTTGATCATGTGTGAAAAGAGGAAATGAAAATGAGTTATTGGAGATGTAACTAGACCTAACCCGTAACTTTGGTTTCCGAGGATTTAAAAATCATGAAATTTGGGAGAAGTTTGAAAGGAAAAAGGCAGGGCATCTAGCTTTAAAAGTTACTTGTTCTGAAGCTGGATGCTGTGTGCTAGAAACTGGAAATGCTCAGCCTTCACTTTTACAAGAGACTTATGAATGACTGTAACAGGAGCGTGAGAAACAATTGATTCAACCACCTCCTTGAGAAAAAGTAATTTGAATGTGGTGGCTCAGGCTGAAATAAGCTGCACATCGGCTTCCTACGGGAAAGCCTGGCATAAATGATTGCCACGATTATATTCTGCTGAGCATTTCATGGTTTCTAGGGTAAGAATCACAACTGGCAAGACCCAAGAACATCCTACTCACAATTATAGGAGTTGTGGTGTTACCAAGAGGCTCACCTTCAAAGATGGTGCCCCATCATGCTTGGCACTGCACAAATAATGAGAAGCACTGCCTGCCTTTAGATCTTGCTGTCCATGTAGAGGAAGATTGAGAGAGGACCAAAGAGAGAGCCAAAAGTGTTAGCTGGACCCACTTCAAGGTATTTAGCAATGCACACTTCTAGATGGCTGCAACCACCAGTAAAGATAAAAATTTCTTCGTGACCGTGTGCCAAGGCCGGTACCTATATTAGATGAGGAGGAGAAGGCATATGAGTTGGGCTTAATCAAGGACAGAGACAGGCTAATACATTTTGGAGACAAACAGCAAAAATGCTCATCCCTGAAACTTTCTGACCTCTACCTGTTCTGCACTGGCCATCCCCAGCTCAGAGAGAGATTCTGCATCTTGCAGACCTGAAGAAATCAGGGCGAGCTCCTAGCTGCCTGATCCAGGTTTAAACATCTGCTATTCATGAAGGAAGTGAGAATTAGCAAGGTGGACAACATGGTGAGGATGTGTTGAAATGCGTTTCATGCATATGTTGATGCACATATTGCACTAGTACTGATGTAGCCAAGAGAGCTTGGCAAGCCTATTTCAGCTACTAAGATCCATGTAGCTGCTCTAACTCACCAGGTTCCTGTGGACATTCACAGAGCTTCCCCTGGTAGATGGTTTCATTGATACTACATGGATACCATTTCTTCGTGGCCAGGAAAGGGATTAAAAGCTAGGGCAAGCAGCGAGGCCAACCAGAACCCACAAGTTTTTTGGATTTCAGACGTTTCTAGAGGAAGAATGCAGAAGCCAGTCTTGAAAGCAAAACAGAGCAAACCCAAGGGGCAAAGATGAAACCACTTCCCAGGAATACAGAGGGTATGCAATACCTGCTGTATGTGAAGTCACCTAAATCTGTCTGTTCTCTTAGCCTGTGAGGCACAATTTGTGCATAATTCATGACCTGTCTTTTGAAGGGAGCAGGAAACGATAGTCCAAGCCTGGGAGGCTGATTTCAGGAACATGTCCAGCACACAGTCTCGTGTCTGGCCTCCATCGGCAGCACTGTAGCTGAAGTGGCAGGAGACTGCCAGCTGGCCTGCAGAGAAGTGCAAGGCAGCCGTCCTGTGCCAACACCGTGGAAACAATAAAAATGCATTTGCAACGTGAATTCCTGTGTTTCATCTCAATTGTTTCTCAGGACATGACGCTACACCTATCTAAAAGCTAAAAATATAGACTGAGCTCTAACCTTTCTTGACTATTGCATTTTGGCAAAACACCACCTTGTGCAGAGCCACTCAGACATCAGCTTTCAGGTCAGACTGCCAGCACAAAGTGGAAAAACAAATCCAAGCCCAGAACCAAGGCATCAAGCCTGTTTTCCAGTTCCCACTTGAGAACAGGTGATTGCCTTACCCTCTTGCCAGTTGCCAAAAGGGCAAGAACAATCCATCCAGTCAGCATTTTGAGCAGTTATTTGACGGCTCTAGTTAAAGAAGTGTCATTTTGAGACACCTGCATTGGCTCTTCCATGACATTTCAGCACGGTCAAGGCACTGAGCATTTTGCAGGCATTCGGGCAGCTGCTGGTGGAGCTGGTTGTGGGGCACACTGGACGTAAGCACCCCAGTGGAGGCAAAGAGGATGTGCATACCTGGGTGCGCGCTCAGAAGCTAAGAATTGAATGAACTGCACACCAACCTACTTCCCAACTGGTCTGAGTCACAGGGACCTGTCAACTTGTCTTCGGAGACGACCAAACCCACAGGCACTTGATCACAAATAACTAACTCTTAGCTTCCGACTAGCCAGATCAGCGTGCAGATAAAAAGCACCCTGCTGGCAATCTTTATCATCTTGCCATCCGAGTTCAGCTAAACTTGACATATAGTTCTGCCTGGGAAAGGAGATATTATGATTGAACTACTCGGCTCTTTTNAAGCTCTCTGCAGAAGGTGGTGTTTCCCCACCTCCACGCTTCTGACAAACGCTGATGTAAACAGCATACATATGCCTGTCTAAAAGGCCACGGGGGTTTTCACGTGAATCCTGTGTTTTTTCCACAAACCCTGTTACACTGTATTTCAGCCTAAAATACATCTCCTCGTTTCTGGTTAACCTACTATCCTTTTAAGGCTAATACAGTTCACAACAGTAGGCAAAACCACTTAGCAGAACCAAATTTTGAATATAGGTATTTCAGCTGCAGAGCGGTGGCACAAAATCCTTTCAAGAAACAATTTTAAGTGTGGCCATATTAAAATCAGAGAAACCAATACTGACACTAATCACACACTAAAATCATTTGAAAAAACCAAGAGCTATGCCTTCAGTGTTGACAGGAGTAAAACATGTCATTTGTAACACCATCAAAATCGTAACAGGACGGAAGTAGACCTCAGAAACTATAAACAGAAGTTAACAGAAGTAGGAAGTACTTAAAATGCTTTCACGTAGTGACTGTAAAAAAAAAAAGATACTAAAAGGAGAAAATATTTTCAGGCATTTTTCTTGTTTGCTTCTTTTTCCACTTTACGTATTCATTAGTTGTTCTGAAGAGTAAGAGATAGTCACAAAAAGTCAAATGTGGCTTTAAGGTTGTCATGTGCAAAATAATTTATGGTACAAATCAACAGCTTTATTTTCCCTCCTCTCTTTCCCCTGCTCCCTCCAAGAGAAATATCTCAACCTCTTTGCTTGGTTAAAATATGTCTTTCACCTGCATCATTCATAATAAGCAAGTTGTGTTTGGCCAGAACGGTGCTCTTCTCCCTCCCTCTTCACAGCCGCTGATTTTAAACCATTCTCTTTCAAGGAAAATAATTAAAAGCTTATTCCAAAGACAAATATGCTAAAGCACCTCGATAGCCAAGAGGAGCCTCCACATAAAGAGAAAACTTTCCCCCCACCCCCCGGTCTTCACACACTATACAAATCTCGTAACTACTTTTCACACCTTGCTCTGTCTGTAAGCTATTGCACTCAAGGGCCCTTCTGGGGACCCTGATTTCCAGTAAGCAGGGGCTGCCCACTGAAATTCACTCCTATTCTTAACTTCACTGTTTTAGTTCACTTGTCATCCCCCCTTTTCACCCTTTCCCAGGGTGAAAGCACTCTAGTCAGCAAGCAATCACTTTTCTTACTTGAAAGCGCTCTATATCCACCAGTAACCACCACCTCCAGCTCTAGCCACTTGTCCAGCAAGCAGCAGGTCAGAGTCCCCGAGCGCTGGGCTGAGCAAGGCGGGACACCAGCCCGGCCCCCAGCCCCCAAAGCCTCAGAGGGGCAGAGCCCTCAGATGTATGGCACCGCCAGATCCCCAGCTGCAGAGCTCTGTTGCATTGTCCGTAGTCTGGGAAACCAACAGCCAAAGGGCAGTCTCCCTGTTTTTCCTTTTTCTACTAACTGTAGCTAGTATCACAGACATTTTCACAAGAAAAAATCCTTACCTTTTGACCTTTCCCTGCACTTTTGGCTTAGAAGACAGTTCCCCATAGACTTAGCCAGCAGTGCTGCCCCAGGTTCACAGTGCAGAACCACAAGCGTTAAGATTTGCCCTGCTACTGAAAACAACACATACAAATCGAGGTGGTAGCGAATAAGGACTTTATTCTAAGATGTGAGCTGAAGCAATGAGCATATGAAGCAACGACCACTAGAAAAAAAAGTGAAAAACACATCAAATAGTTGTATTTTACCAGTTCAGTTTGAACGCAAAAGTCTCTTGCAGTAAAATGTATGCACAGGCCAAAAGCATATGCAGAAGCTCTGAAAGTCACCTTAGAACAGTGCTTTTAATGTCTAAGTGGTCTTCTCTGTGAAAATCTTTACACCAGGAAAAACACTTCATGTAACAACACAAAATTAAAAATGATTTGTTAATTCTGCTTGGCACTGTCAAGAAGAAGGGGGATAATATATCCCAAAAGAGTATGCATCTTTAAGATGTATAAATTCAAAGTCCCTAGAACACAAGTCTGCTGCCAAACCAAGTACCTCTTTTTCTTCCTCATTTAGAAATTGAAGTGAAGTATGTCTGTTAAGCATAGAGAGATCATGTTCTGGAGTTAAAGCTAGTCAGATCACACGATCTGCTCGCCAGCGAGGAAACTTCACTGACGCACACACCCAACAGACCCCTTCTCTTTGTCTTTGTAACAGCACCCTACCGTTAAAAGCTGCATATTGCATCATATTATACTTCTGTAAAATTTTTGAAAACAAACATTAAACCAAGCATTTCCTTGACTGTCTTAATATGCGAAGCCAAATGCTGCTCTCCTTGAACTCTCCCTTCATAATCATTTCAGTACCACTGGAAGGACACTGTGAGTGCACAAAGAGAGCAGGCCTGGCTCTGCACAACTCGGAGGTGGTAGTTATTTTAACATGGCTTGCACGTGTGACATCAAAAAAGGGCTAGCAGCACCATTTATGTGCTATTTTCAAGGTCCGCCAACTTAACTCTAATGTATACATACATATTTTTATATATATCAAATGCACAGTGGCTTTCAATTATAAGAAAAACATAATGTAGTTTTAAAACGCCTCTTCGGGACTCCAGAATTTTAGTGGTTAATCCACTAAATCCACAGGTAATATGAGCTGAATGGTCACATTTCTTAGCACAGTACCACAAATGCATCACCTTAGAAACTGCTATTATGGGGGCTAATCCAATAACAACAGTGGCAGCAACAAAATCCATTGTCAGGACAAATGTCAGTCAGGCATTAAAAAAATATGTCTCTGAAGAATTGCATTGTTTTTAAAAAATACATTGAAATATTCTATACAAGAATATAGGCAACACACTTAAGAATCTAAATTTATAACCACTTACATGTATAGCTATTCTTAATAGACTATTTACGTTTGCTACCCACCTATAGTAGCTACAGTTTCAAATTGGGAACACCGCAAATTTATGAACCTTCCCTGAGATCAGTAATCCAAAATAAATAGCCCTGCAAGGGTAACAGTGTAAACTCTGGATTTAAGTCTTCGGTAAGAATTAGTTCTCAAAACCCAAGGAGAACATTCAGCAAACGTAAACATAGCAATCGTTTCGTCAGTTTTGAGTTATTCTCAGCAATAGCTACGTGAGGTGAAACATCCAAACGTTGAAGACGTGTCATTTTTATCATACAATATGGTTGTCTTAGTTCACTTTCCTATCATTGAACCCCTGAACACAATCCAGCTGTGATGTGGATCTCCAAATGGTGACCCAGATCTGCTCCTCCACTCTGCACAATCTTTACAGTGCCTTTAAAAACATGCTTTTTGAGGATCTTATTCTTGAATAGAGGAATGGCGAATAGATCTGTGATAATCCTCTGGACTAGTCACAAGTTCTGGTAAATCATAGCCTCTCAGAAGATGTCCACTGTTTTGTTGAGCAAAGTAATACAGCTGCCTGGCAAACATTGGTTCAACCTTAAGAACAGACAAAATGTTAATCAGACATGTGACAAAATTTCATGCTCCTCATCTTAGTTATTTACAGTGGTTTTAAGTTAAAAACAAGGCAGGACAAAACAGTTCTTCTTACCAGAATGGGAAAACAATTTCAGTGGTGTCACTAATCTCTGTTTTAAGCTAGGCCTTGGCTGTTCTGCTGCCAAGTGCCTTGCTAACTGCACACACTCCTTACCTCCACAGGCTTCATTTAGAAGGGCATGTACCAGGGACACAAATGATGCATTAGCAATTGCAGCCCTGTAGCCAGCCCCTGGGTCTGAGCAATGCCTAGAGGCCAGTGATGTCTGTGGCCACCCCATGTGTTCAAACATGCACACAAAGTGCTGAAAGTCTTGTCTGTGTTGCAAAGTACCTTGAGGACTTCACTTGAAATACTGGAGCCCTCAGGTAGGCTGAGATATGTCACCAAACGACTGTGTTTGAAATTAGACTTCAATCTAACACCCAGGTTACTCTTGTTTCAGTTCATTCAAACTCTGATGAGCAATCTCTTCAACCACCAAGAGGAATTTGGATGATTTAACACTGCCTTCACTTCTGTCTCTCGTCAGAAACTGCAATTCCCTCAGGGCTTTGGCATCTGACTGCAAATACTTAAGTTGCACACTGAGAACAACCATTTGAAACTGTCTGTACTTATGGGGAATGGACAGGGTTGGACAACTCTTCTTCACAACCTTCTCCTGCTGGTCAGCTAGCCCCTCCATGTTAAGACACAGGCACCACTTTGGAGGAAAAACATGCTCTCTGTGGGTCTGCTCCTCAGGGAAGGGAGAGATTCAGAAGGGATTGCTGCCTTGGAGCAGCCCCACCAATCCCCCTTCCCTTCCTCTTATCAGCATTTGGAGGCAGCTGAGCACCTACCACCCTGCCAGGGGTTGAGATGGGAAGGCAGTGGGGCAGGTTAGCCTGATAGCTCTCAGGGTTTAGCTGTTTGGTGGCATGGTGGAGGCCCATCAGCCCATGAGCTGGGACATCCTGAGAAGTTGAGGAGCAACTGGTAAGGGGGAAGCAAAGCTCTGAAAAGAGCAGGAGGTACAGGCTGACAAGACGGTGGTGGTGAAGGGGATTGGAGATGCTAGGAAGGACGGATGGATAACCTGAGATGGATTCGTGAGCTTCCCACCTTCCACCCCAGAGACTCACTAAGCATCAGTATGGCAGTACAAAAGTAGGCAGATGAGGGGAAGTCACAGCTTATGACAAAAGGCTGAATTGGGTCCCATGCTACTACTAAAAGGGCTTTCAAAAATTAAGAGACACCAGTTTTCTTCCCAAGGATGTAACAAGCTAAGTCCTACTGCTAACGTGTGTATCATCACCTCTCTTGTGGTTTTATGGGCCAATACAGCCAATTTAGAAAGTCTCAGTCTCTGTCATCACCCTCTCTCAGATAGCATCCCGAAACACTAGCTTTGAGTGTGTGTGAACTGTGGTCGGTCAGCCCATGAGCTTGCCAGCTACCTTAATCCTGAAGCTGCACAGGCAGTCCCTGCATCCCACTAAGGGCTGAGGTCCCTGAGGTGCAGGCTGGGATCCTGGAGCACCTTCAGGTGCAGCAGTGGCGACAGTACCACGTCCTGCACCAGTGTGGCAGCCCAAGGAGCTGCACAAATAGTCTAGCAATAACATCACTGCCCATCTCTCCCAGGGTATCTTTCAGCTTTAGGTTTCGAAGATTTGCAGAAGAGATCACCGATGCTCTACAGAGAGGGAAATCAGGTGCTCTGCCCTACTGATGGCCTGCAGTCAGACCCTGAATTCAACTCCTGGCCTGGATGGTGCTGCATTTTCAAGCGTTTATTACCTCCCTCACAACCTACACATCTAGAAAAGCCTGGCTGGCAGATTCATATCCTACAAGGAATATGTTTCTTTTATGTAAGGCAGAAGTCCTACTTACATGGGCTGTAATTAGTTTCCTCTGCCTCTGTGGATCTGGAAATTCTTCCCCAAAGCACAGAGCAACCTGGTATCTTGGCAGCGGGCGACCATGGTGCGCAAAGGCTTGCAGCTCTGGGAAGAGAGAACAGGACACGTTGTGGGTTAACCATGGTAGGAAGGTAAGCACCACGCAGCTGCTTGCTCGTTTCCACCACTGGGATGGTAGAGAAAGTCGGAAGGGCAAAAGTGAGAAAAATTTGGGGCTGAGATAAAGACAGTTTAATAGGTAAAAAGAATAAAAAAAAGACAAAACAAAACAAAGAAAAACAAGTGATGCAAAAAGCAATCATCATCAGCCGACTGATGCCCAGCCAGTCCCCAAGTAACAGCAACCTCTGGGAAATTCCCTGCCTCTCCCTGCCCCCCAAGTTTCACTGCTGACCATGAGGTCATACAGTAGGGAATATCCCTTTGGTCAACTTGGGTCAGCTGTCCCGGCTGTGTCCCCTCCCAACCTCTTGTCCACCCCAGCCTACCTCGCTGTGGTGGCAGAGTGAGAAAAGGAGAAAGCCTTGATGCTGTGCAAGCACTGGTCAGCAATAGCTAAAACATCCCTGTGTTATCAGCACTGTTATGATCACAAATCCAAAACAAAGCACCTCATCAGCTACTATGAAGAAAATTCACTCTGTCATTAACTTTATCCCAGCCAACACCAATCCAGGACAGTAAGAAAGACTGTGGATGGCTAAGCTCCAGATAGAGGACCATGGAGTACAGTGGGAAAAGATGAAGTAAATCCAGGGGAGGATAGGAGAGATCAGGAAAAACAGAAAAGGTAAGGAGGAAAAACTGAGTTTGGAAACTTTACCATAGATCAGAGGGAGCTAGTTATAACACTGCAATTTTTCTGTTTGCCTTGCCTCACAAGTTATTTCATATGCACAAACTGGGATGTCTTCCAATTAGTATTTCTATTGGGCTGTGACAGCAGAACCTCCTGGAACAGACACCAGCAGTAGCCAGGACCCACTCAAGCAGATGCCCACCAGCAGCACTGAAACCAATGGCTTAGTAGAGCCAGAGACTCAAAGTACTGCTAGGCATGAAATTCAGCTTCAGCTAGACACAGTCATACAGCCATGGTCATAGAAACATAGAATCATAGAATGGTCCAGGCCAGAAGGGATATCACTGTGTCTAGCGGGGGACAGAGAGGCACAGAAAGGTGAAGGACCTTATTTAAGCCACGCACTGAGCCAGCAAAAAATCCTGTGTCTTACGTGCTCCTGCACTCTCTTCACTAACCTATCCTTGTACAAAGGGAAAAGGACAAAGTACGTAATTATTCCAATAGCCAAAGTGTCCCCTATGAAAGACAGCAGGGAAGGCCTTTATAAGAGCCTTCCACTCGACCCAAAATCACCCTGCTGTGTTTTAGACTTTGCATTTCCTCACAGAAAAGAGAAAATTCCACCTATACACAATAACATCATTAAAGTCTATATTATGTGCAGTAGTGCTACATAGTTGATTGCTAGAGATTTCATTTTCATTTATAACCCTGTTCAGGCTTTCTGGAGAAAGGTGAAATTAATATTAAAACCAATGTCCTATAATGAAGCACCCCCTGCTATACAGGGAAAGGAGTCTTCAAACTTGGCATGGCTAACATACCTTTTCCCAAAATACAGCACTGACATTTCTACTCCAACTGCAAGCTTTTTAGAACAAGGCACGAATGCAGCAGCTACAACAGTGTCCCAGCCCTGGCTTGGGACTACTGGTCTTACTGGGAGGGTCAGAAATAAGAGTAAAACGATGGGCCACTCACCTGAAACATAAAGAATAGTTCTCCCCAGAGTCTCCCCCTATATTCCCTAAAAGTGCTGCGAGCTTTTTGGAGGTATACCAGGAAAGAAGAGAGATTTTCCATAGGACCCTCTGTGCTGCCACAGGACAGAGAAGGACGATCCACCCAGTCCAATGTCATACTGCTAATAGGGAACTTCTGCCCCCTTCTTCTTTCCCCCAGGTTTTACTTGGCCTCAGGAGCACAGGTGCCTGTGGCACAGACATAGAGAAGAAAGCCCTTTCTTTCCCACCAGCAGGATAACCAGGGCTTGAGGTCAGCCTCACGTTTCTCCAAAACCCTCCACTCTCTCTGCCTCCCTTTCCAGGCCCAAGTGCCTCCTCCTGCACCTCAGGGCTCCCCATGAGCCTCCCCAAACCTTCCCCATCTGCTGCTACTCCTGCTCCAGCCACCCCTCCTTCTGCCAAACCAGTCCTCCAGAGGAGGCTGCCACACTCACACTCCCAAATTCTCTTCCTCTATCCTCCTCCTCTCCACCCAGCCCAATTTATGGCATTTATTATGCAGTACTCCCCAAAGACCCCATCTGGAATATTGTGTCCAGTTCTGGGCACCTCAGTTCCAGAGGGACAGGGAACTGCTGGAGAGAGTCCAACGTAGAGCCACAAAGATGATGAAGGGAGTGGAGCATCTCCCATATGAGGAAAGGCTGAGGGAGCTCGGTCTCTTTAGCTTGGAGAAGAGGAGACTGAGGGGTGACCTCATTAATGTTTATAAATACGTAAAGGGTGAGTGTCAGGAGGATGGAGCCAGGCTCTTCTCAGTGACAGGCAGTGATAGGACAAGGGGCAATGGGTGCAAGCTGGAACACAAGAGGTTCCACTTAAATATGAGGAAAAACTTTTTCACAGTGAGGGTAACAGAACACTGGAAGGGGCTGCCCAGAGAGGTTGTGGAGTCTCCTTCTCTGGAGACATTCAAAACTCATCTGGACGCATTCCTGTGTGACCTGCTCTAGGTGTTCCTGCTCCAGCAGGGGGATTGGACTAGATTATATTTCAAGGTCCCTTCCAATCCCTGATATTCTGTGAGTCTGTGACTATCCACTGGTTTATGTTTTATTGCCAGTGCAGCTTTCTCAACAGTACAGGCTGCTCGACACAGGCCTCAATGCTCTGCTGTAGTTTGCATTGCAGCGTCCAGCTCCTCAATAGGGTCCTAATAGCTTTGGTCCACACTAGTTCTCCTTCTACCCCTTTCTCTGCTGTTCAATATTTCATCTCCTGGTAGAGGTCTCCCCCTTCTCTTCCCAAAGAAGTCCTGGTTTCCTAAGGAGGGAATCCCCAAGCTTGCTGGCAGTCTGGGATTTCAGTACATTCAATTAACATGCAGATGTGAGACATCCATGGCAAGTTACTTACAAATGCAGCAGAGCAGCAACACATGCAAAAACTCATTTTTCACACACCACAGACTATGACTTCAACCACATGCTTGGGTTTGCACAGGCATTGGTGCATAAGTAATTTAGGAGGGGGAAAAAATAAGTATTGCTTGAGCTTATCTTTGGGGTTAAGTGTCTAAAAAGAGATGTCCTGTCAACCGTTTGGAAGAACCCAGACTACATCTAAAAAACCACCTGAGAAAAGGGAAAGGGATTTCCAAAACCATCATCAGAGGCAGAATTATACATCTTTAAATTAGCATGTGATTGAAGCCTAAGCCAATACCCTGACCTCAAATTCCCCTTTCTAACTGTCAATTTTCACATCCATGTGAGATATCTCCCTTTAAATGTATTTCTTGCTTGACCATTTTGCTAGGATGGTGAATCAACCTTGGAATATAAAGTAGCTAAAGTTCTTGGTTTGTGTTTAATATTTTGGAGGTATTTTTAGTTTCGTGAGGCAGTATTCTCCTAAGAGACTCAAGCAAGTGCTGATGCCCTATTCTAATGGAAAAACACACCAAACCATAGGCATTTGGTTCACTTGTAGTGATGCTACACAATTTCAAAAAAGGGGACAATGTATTCCTGGTGCCTAAGTTGTCCTCTGTGATAATGACTGGCTCCCACTAGTTTCTCTGGGCAGACAGCTTTCCTCCCTCTAACTGCTCAAAAGTGCTGTGAAGCAGAGTTAAGGCTTTGCCTCTTCTCTCCATGTGCTGGAAGGAGAAGGTACCATCCTGAAGCATACCCTTGCCCTTTCTGTACTGATGCTTCCAACTGCCCTGTGCAAAACAAGAACGTTCCCACATTACTCTGGAGAGGTAATGCACCTACCTTCTTAGAGCAACCTGGAAACTTTAGATCTTCTGAAATCCTTTTCACCCCCAGATAACTTTTAAACACTACTACAAACTCAAAAGAAGGCTTTCTACTGAAATTCATGCTGAAATTTGTATACTCTGAGAAGGACCTCGGGCTCACTCTGTGTCAGGTTGACAGCAGCACAAGTGAGACCACAAACCTGCTCAGGACTTACAAGCAGATCCACGATCAGGATCCACTCCTCTGTCACTCAATACACGGAAGGACTATTTTGTTAGGTTTCTCATTATGCTTCTTAAAGAGATGTGAGGTTTGGGGTGTCACCAGCCAAGCATCAGTTTACTCCTGCTGGTTTATGCAGGGGCACTGAATGCACACAGAGAATAGAATTTGATAGGATTATTCAGGAGTTGTCTACCCCTTGACTGTGCTTGCCCAGAAGAAGTGAGAGGTAATTCTTGCTGTAACTCAAAAGGTAACATGAAAAGAGTACTCCCATACAGCTGATGTGGAGAGTGACTACGTGACCTCTCCAGAAACAGGACAAGGGGTAATGGCTTTAAATTGGAAGAGGGGAGTTTTAGATTAAATACCAGAAAGAAATTCTTTCCTGTGAGGGTGGTGAGGCACTGGATCAGGTTACCCAGAGAAGTTGTGGATGCCTCATCCTTGGAAGTGTTTAAGGCCAGGCTGGGTGGGGCTTTGAGCAACCTGGTCTAGTGGGAGGTGTCCCTGCCCATGGCAGGAGGGTTGGAACTTGATGATCTTTAGGGTCCCTTCCAACTCTAACTATCCTATGATTCTATGATGCTATGAAATGATATCAAAGCCATAGTGGGAATTACCTGCTAAAAACTGCTGAGTATCAAAGAGCTTGCATGTTTGGTCCCGCTCCAGCTTGTTGGGTCGGTCACTGCAGAGCGCCAGAGGCCCGTCCCAGTAGATCCTGCTTTGGCAAAGTCTCTTAGCGTAGAGGCCATCAGGTGCCATCCACAGTATTACTCCTCGTTCCAGGTGGTTCAGTAGTTTTTCTATATTCTTCCTCTGGCCATTATCCTCCGGATAAGGGAAGATAACTTGCTCCAGGCTGCTGACCTCGTAACTTTGGCCATGGGATATCCTACAACCTTCAGGACTAGAAGTTGTCACCTCCTTTACTAGTATTTCACGGTAATATAAACAGATGTGGAGCCGACAATCTACAAGGAGAGAAAAAAAAAATCACTGTGATATATCAGTATGAATAGTTCACATTTCAGATTGGTACTAAGGCCAAGAGACAATTTTGCATGAGACTTCTAAGCCTGGTTGCCACCATCACTCAGAAGACAGGCTTGCATTAGAAAAAATCATCTAAAGAATATAAATACTAAAATTTTTGGGGCACAGTAGCATTAATGCATTCTTGTTTTATTGTAAGAGCTACTGACATGGGAATTTGGTAGGAACTAACATCCCTCAAACCTCACATTTCCATTTAAAAGCAAAAGTCTGCAGACAGAAAATTGTTGTTCGTCACATTTTCCAAATTCACATCACAATTAAACCCACTGGCTCAGTACACTTCCTCAGATTTAATCAGGAAGTAGCTGTGTTTCTCCCCAGATTTTGCATAAAAGAGGCTTCTGCAGAGGGGCCCTGCAAACTTGCACTGAGCTGCCTGAAGAGAAGTGACTGCTGGCTCCAGCTCTGACAGAGCTGTACATGAAATCCCCAGCCTTACTTTCAAATGGCCATTCCATCAGCTCAGCTGACCTCTAGGAACTCACACAGCAACGAATATAAATATATAAGTGTGTGTGTAAAAAAATACATATATATGTAAAAAATACATGCATGGTATGTGTATATAAATATGTTTATATATATATACACATATATACAAAACACACGCACACATATATGCATACATACAGACAGACCCTGATTGAGGAGAACAATCCTGCTCAAGAAACCTGCTGAGCATCATGTTACAGGTTTATCCCTTATTTCTGAAAAAAGCACATTTACACACCTTTCCCAGAATCATTCAGAAAGTCCCCTAACATCCAGATGTGTGCAAAACCTGGCTGAAATAACTACGCTTTTCTTTCTCAAATGCCTTTTTTTCCACCAGGAATAGTGAAGCGGAGCAAAGTCAGATGGCACCAGAAGGAGCAGTTTTGGTGGGGGCTCCTCCAAAAAGAAAAACGGAGCTAAAAGACACTGACAGCCCCAAAATTTCCCACCTCCCTTTGGAATGTCTGATTTGGTGGCTCACCGAAGCAACCCAGCACTAACACCGTGAGCCAGCAAAGCACTTCCATTAAATTTAACTCCAGCCATCCCATGGAGCTGTGGCTACAAGTGCTCAAGTATCCTGGAAAACAGAGGCTTGACCCCATATACCGAATTAATTCATTTAAGAAATTTCTTTATTCTGCTGCTTCTTTCTTTACATCAGAAAGGAGACGGTGCCAGGGCAAGTCAGAGGTGGGAGTATCTCATCAAGATCCCCAAAAAAACCCGGGGGGTTACGGACCTTACCTGACAGGGCGAGAGCTTCACCAGACCTAATGCTTGGCTCAATCGGGATGCCAGGAGTCTGGGACTCAGGAGGGGCACAAGCATAAAAGGTTCCTGTCACCTGACAACCTGTTTTCACAAACAAAAGTCAGTGACAGCTGCCTAAATCCTTAAAGAAAAGCTCAGGCATAGATCACAGTGATGCAAAAGCAAGTTTTTGTGGGCCCAATCAGGATCTCTCTGTCTTCCCCCCTTCTTCTCAAAAAAAAACTTATTTACCAATTTTTCCAAGCATGCTAACTCTACCAATCTCTCCAGATGTTATTTGGGCTTGTATTTTCATTTGTGTCTGCATGAAATACTCCCTTGGCATTTCAGTACCCCCTCTAGTACTTTTTCCTTACCTAATGTAGAAATAATTTACATTTGTAACTAGGCTATAGTGCTCTTAAAAGTCAGCTGGATAAAATAATCCATTCAGTACAAGGATTTTTTTCCAATAAAGCTGGAATTAACACTGTTTAAAAAGCAGATAAAGAGCATTGTGCAGCAGGAGATTACTAGGGCTTTATTCCCAGGAGTACTATTAGACTGTTCCAAGAGATGTCTATCAGTAAGTGGATTATAATATGGGCAATTGGTGTTTTCCTCTGTTTCTTAATGTCAATTAAAGTCTCTGGAGGATGATGCAAGTGCAGACAAGCACACGCTACCTTTCCGAACAGCAGAAGCCACAATGATCAGGAGACGGAGTGATGCGGATACAAAACACATCTCTTGGAGAAGTCTTAGAGCCCAACGAGAAACCCAACACCAGCCACTAACAACTGCCTCCAAATTCAGCAGTGTCTGAAGGTGTGTTTAACTACTGCAGAGGACGTACTTCAGTTCATTTGGCTTGCTACTTCGACTTTTTATTAGCTCAACCAAAAGCAAAGGATTTTGCCTAATAATCCCAATATACTGCCAGCAAAAGTTGCAGTGTATTGAGCAGACTGAAAGAAACAGAGGTTTATTTCCCTGCACCAAAACATTTACTTTTTAGCAGACTGAAAGAAACAGAAGTTTATTTCCCTGCACCAAAACCTCTACAGAACTGTCCTCTGAAAATCTAAAATCTGCTCTAAGAAGTCCTCCCTTGCTTCCTGACCTTTTCTGCTCTTCTAAACCAGCTGCTTCTCCTCACAAAGCAAATGCCTGAGCCCTCAGGTGTGTTATCCTGCAAGGGTCTACAGTACATGGTTCCCTTTCTCTTATGTTTTATCCCCTGCAGGCTTCACTATTGCCAATTTTCACAATTGAGGCTTTTTGCTAAGGATGCAGAGCTTGGAAAGCCATGATTATGTTAGGCTCTGGTACTGTGAGATCTTTGGGGAAGGGAATGTCCCTTTATTCTGTTTCTGCTGTACCAGCCCCAAGAGAGACTCAATCCATGACAAGTTGTCCCATTGCCACAGCACTAAAATAAAGTAATAATTTCAGCTTTCCTCTCGGGAGAATAATGCCATTCTAATCCACAAGGCTGGAGGGGAAAAGCTAACTGATGTGTGCCTCAAAAGGTCCAAAAATCAGAAAGCTAAGCTAAAGAATACATGTTCCCCTTTGAGGTTTAGGGATAGGGGGTTGGTTGCCTTCTTATTGCTCTGAGCTTTTGAGACAGCTGAGGACTTTTGGGAGCTAACTCGTATCAACTCAGAGGACTGTGCAGCCCTGGCAGTGAAAGCAAGAGTCAGCACAAAGGTTCTTGCCATGGGCCTGGTAGCTCTCTGAAGGGAGCCCAGCGCTCCTCTCCAGCCTCTTCTGCTAATGCCAACGAAAACCATGAATACAAATCCTGAAATCTGTGGCCTTTCTAGGTGACCCCAAATGGGAGCGTCTTACCATTTTCACAGCCAGGCCCTTGCCAGTGATGACTGCGAGCTGCGAAGGGGACGCTGGCACACTGGTAGGGGATGTCAGGATGTGGCTGCTCCGGGGCAAAATCCCTCCAGTTTCGTTCGTGGGGGACCATGTAGTTTGGTACCTATTCAATATAACGAGATGTTCTTTTACTCAACAGCTGTCAAAACTAACAGCTCTGCGTTGCACCAGCTTTTGCATTTCGGCTCCTTGATTTCCTCTGCCAAAGCCTGTGGAGGTCTAAGCATTGCCCAGGCAACACAAATGGCACTTTGCCACCGCCACCACCAATGAGGCTTTCAAATGAACTTCTCACCACTGATGTAAATAATAAGCAGGGTGGAATAACAAAAGGCAGTCAAAGCAGCACTGGTAAATGTCTGCTTGGAAGAACGAGGCTTCTTTGGGTGCTTACATGCTGGCATCAACAGAATGGCAGTGCACTAGGATCTATGGCCCAACAAAAAAGAGCTATTACTCTGGGATAAACAACACCAAGGGAAATCAACTGCCCTGTGGCCTCGTATGACATTAGAAAAGTTGCTTCTCAATTTCTCAGTTTTCATAATAAAGTTTCTTCCCAGAGAGAACTAGAGAGCCACGCCAGCAAAGACAGACATAGCACATAGCACAGAAATGATGCTGCTCAACGTACAAACACCAAGTAAAGCGCATAACTAATGTTATACCTGAGAAGGTAGTGAAGTGTAAGGAGATGTTATTGGAAAGGGATGGTTCATCATTAATGGTTGCTCCTCCATGCTCATCTGTTTTGCACCTATGTTCACCAGAGGGATGAAAATAAATGATGTCAACCACATCTTAAGGAAATTGGCACATTGAAGACAAATCTGTGCAACCTGCCTTTGAACAAGCAGAGGGCAAAAGGCCCTCCAACGCTGCTTTGGGACAGGATTCCCAGCTCTCCCTTGCAGGCAGCTCCAGGGGGTAGCCTGTCCGGCTGAGCTCCCCGGTGCCTCACAGCGAAGTGCTGCTCAGCTGTACCCCATGTGCCACAACACCCTCCCTGCGCCCTGCCAAGCCTTTGCGTCCCACAAGCCCTGCCTGGCACCAGGGGCTTTTTGGAGAGCAGGCACTGCCCCCAGCCTCTGCCCAGGAGGCTGCAGGCTGGGCATCCCTCGCTCCCGGCTCTTCCCCCTGCAGCAGTTACCTGCTGTCCATCTGAAAACACTTCTGCTCTTCCCTGTATTCAAAACTTAGATCCAGCAAGCAAATTATACTTTTTTGCCTGTCCCTTGAGCTACTTGCTGGGGTTTTGCTACACAGCACTGGCAAGAAGGCTCCAGCTAAAAGAGCAATTCCTCCAGCGATGTGCAGGGCGCCTGTTTGCGTCTTCTGCAAGGGCCCCCTTTCAATGCTCTGACTGCAACGCCAGCCAGTCTCCTGTAGACGCAGCCTCTTAAGTCATCAGAATGAGCTGTACTTGAGCCCTGCACTTTGGCTCCTTAAAAGACTTAAAATGACTGCATGGCCATTCCAGAAAAGCACGCTTCACTCCTCAAATGCTTACAATGAGACATATTCACATGCTCTTAGACAGGGAATTTGAGATGCTTTACCTTTTTTAGCTCCTTCTGGCACTATTCTGTAGACTTTATAGGGATCTGAGATGTCCAGCTGGCTTCTCTCCACCAGTTCTTCAAAGTCATTGCTCTTGTTCAAAGCACACCTTAATCTTGTCTTCCAGGTAGGGGGATCTGGTTTATCAATGCCCTCTCTGAACTTTCCTTTAAAAAGAGCCCAGGCCTAGAAACATTTCAGATAATCAAAAGAACACAGGGTAGGGGCAGGAAGAAAAAAAAAAAAAAAAAAAAGAATCAACTACAAGGTACAAGTCCACAATGCTTGAAACAGCATATATGTGTATGTTCATATGTGCATGAATTTACTCCCTACAGATTTAGGCTGAGAAAAGAGCAGCATGGTAAGGTAGGAGAAATAGTTTATCAGGCACAAAGAAAAGGAGAAAATGATCCAAGACACATATGAAATAGACATGCTGCAGTCCCACAAGGATTTAGCTCCACAGAGAGAAGTGCAAAAGGGTGGGCTGTCTTATCCAGCAAACGCAGGGGACACCGGGGCAGAGCCAGGGCCACCAGGCAGGCAGCTGGTGGCAGCGGGTACCCAGCAGAGCCATCCTGCAGAGGCAGGTGGTGAGGTCAGGATGGCAAGGGGCCACTGCAGAGCCTCCAGGCATCCCTCCTGCCCTGGCTGTGTCCCACAACCCCAACCCTGGGCTGAGCCCTACCTTGAAGAGGGCAGCATCCTCCTCGCGGTTGTAGTCCTGCTTGCCAGCGTGCTTCCAAGGGATGCGGAAGATGCTCTTCTCGTCATTCTCCCACACCAACCCTGGGTACTTGCCACTGTCTATCTGGTCGATCAGCCACTGGCGGAGTTTCCCGTTGCCGCAGCTCACTGAGTTCATCCCGCACTCGCCTGGCTCCAAGTTCATGCCACTCGTGTCAGCGGTCAGGTGGGGGGGGAGGGGTTGGGGTACCTCACTGAGCCCACTTCTCCACACACACCCAAACGCTGGCTCTCTGGAGGGCTGCAGAGGAGGGGGAGAGGGGCAGGAATGGGGGGAGAGGAAAATGCACAGGTCAGGCACCAGCTGAAGTTCTCATGTAGAGCCACACCAGCAGTCCTCAGTCCCACACATATCATGACAAACGTCAGCTTCGGCATACAAGGGGGGCCCTGGGGAGCCCAGGAAACACGGTACAGAGCCTCAGGAAACTAGGCACAGCCCCCCCCAGCCCTCTGCAGGCACCACTTGTGCTGCAAATTTTGACAGACTTCCCCCCTGTCCCGACACTGTTTTGCATGAACATACATGGGCTGTTGAAATTTTCAGTGCAAGTGACTCAAGGCACAAAGCCCTTGTCCTGCTCCGAGTTCAACTGGTTTTTACTTTTTAACCAAAAAGAAAAAAAATGTCTAAAAATGTATTTGCATATGACAGTGCACATATGTAACGTTAGACACATGCACACAATTTGGAGGGCTTCACGTGCTTAGATTCATACAATCATTCAGGTTGGAAAAGACCCTTGGGATCATTGAGTCCAACCATCAGCCCCACTCTACAAAGTTCTCCCCACCATATCCCCCAACACCTCATCTAAACGACTCTTGCACACATTCAGGGATGGTGACTCAACCACCTCCCTGGGCAGCCTATTCCAATCCAGTTATGATTTATACGGAATCTGACTATAACATCTAATTATAACATCAAAGTAGTTTTCACGAACTTACTTAAGCAAGACACATTTGAACACATGATGTCCTATCTGTATCTACCCCTCCAACTGCTCCCAGCATGCATATATAGTAACATTCAAATCTACACATTGCAGATACTTGAAAGTGGCAAGACAGCAACCTACAGAGCCTAGCACAAGGGCACTGTTCCCAAAGACATGGGAGCTTGCCAGCCACACAGAGCCCTAGCCACACACAGAGGTGCACACGCACTGGGAGTGGTGTGGCTCTGCGGTGATGGGCACCCGCTGCTAAGGTCCTAACGTGAGGACACCAATACAAGTGATGGGGACCCAGCGTCAGGTTTGTCTCTCTGACCTAAAAAGTGCTTGAACGCCCCAAAGTTCAGTTTGGTGGCTTCCCACACCACCCCTACTACATCAAATTGTGGTAGGCGATAAAGTGATCCCTCACCCACACAGGTTGAGTCTTTGCCCTTACACACAAGGAGGCTTCCAGAGACCCTTGTCAGACAGGTGCATATCACTGGGGTAGCTACCCATGGCCAAATGGGAAGCTTCGCAACCCTTACAACCCCTCCTGAGGCAGCAACATCCCCCCAGGCACCAAACCCCACACCTCACTTTCTCCCCCGGGCATGATGTGCCTGGGGGGCAGCGGGGACCCCAGCTGCCCTGCGCGTGGCCCGCTGACGCCTGTGTAAAGATCCCAAAAAAGTCCTTTCCCCCCTCAGAACAAGCATAAAGTGGATCCCCCCCACTCATTCCCGCGACCGTCCCCAGGGCAGAGGGAAGAGACAGCATCGGGGGCTGGAGCACACCATCACCTCGGGAGCAGATAACGGGACGGGTGGTGTTGGTTTTTTTTTTTGCTTTAAATTAGAGGAATAAATATTAAA